>JAPDDN010000436.1:0-96057 GCA_027422405.1 Ptychobarbus kaznakovi
ACAGGATTCTGAAGTGGCATTACGGTCTAATGATCAGTGTTGGGGGTAACACATTATAAGTAATGCGAGTTACGTAATAATATTACTTTTTTCAAGTAACAAGTAAAGTAACGCATTACTTTTTAATTTACAAGAAAATATCTGAGTTACTTTTTTCCCATTTATTGACTGACAGTGCGCTGTGCGAACATGATCTTACTGTATTTGTAATAGGCCTCCCATGGTCTGTACCACTTTTACCATTGTCACAGAATAATGGAGAAAGGGCTGAAAAGAGTGTGTGTAGGTGTGAAATGACGGCCGGCGAACCACCGTGTCGAGGTAATTACTGCCCCTTTCTCTCTCTGTGTGCTCAGGTGGAACAATCATTACACCCGTATTCTCATGCAAAAACACACAAACACATGAGAACCTCATCTTTGTCACACACATACATATATAATGCTGTACAGTCACTCTGTCCTCAAACCAAACACAGAAAACAGCACTTTGTCCTTTCTTCACATTTTGTTTAGTTTACATAGAAACATATGGCATGCATCTGTGATTGGGATTAACTCTTTATGGTCCACATTAAAACACTGAACACACACAAGCATTTAGAGGAGGAGAGTGTGGCGTTGAAGGGTGAAATTTTAAAGGGTCTGTTCCTGTATTCCCTCAGAAGGCCCCTCACTCTCATAAACCACACTGGGCTTTTTCAGCTCCACTGCACACTTCAATCTCTCACATACACACAAAGCTCACAAGGGCTGACTGCTAAATCATTCAGGATATTCTGGTATATAGTATCTATAATAAACAATGTATATGCTTATAAATCAGATTACAGGAACAATAAGCCCAATAAGGTATCAGTGTAAAAATGCACAGTTCTCTATTATAAAGAATAAAAGTTAAAAATAAAAACAAAATTAAGCTGATAAAATGTTACATGCAAAATTAGGTGGAGGGTGGAGATGAGGATTGGAGACTGGTGCATAGAGATGTGGAGGAGGGCTTGGTTTTCCATTAGTGGGTCTATACTGCCATCTGCAGGTCGTATATGAGTGTGTTTATTTTTTTTGCTTACTTTTAGTTTTTTTGGTTTGTTCACTTGGCTTAGTGATCATCACCACTGAGCGTCACACAAAGGTCACATTATTTTAATTTATTACAAACCCATCTTGTGAGATGATTTGATTTACCACTACATTCTAAAAATAAATTTCAGAATACATATTACTGCTACTTAAATAAATGCATGGTTGCAAATAAATATATTTTTTACAGAGTAAAATAACTGTTTTCTATTTTAATATATTTTATATTTAAATTTATTCCTGTGATACACAACTGAATTGTCAGCATCATTTCTCAAGTCTTCAGTGTCCCACGAACATTCAGAAATCATTCTAATATGCTGATTTATTGCTCAAGAAACATTATGTAATGTTGAAAACAGTTGAAACTATTCAAAAGGGCATGGTAGGTTTTAATTTTTTCAAATAAATTAATACTTTTATTAAGCAAAAAAAAATATATAAAAAGTGACAGTAAAGATATTTATTTATTATGTTACAAAAAACTGTGTCATATAAATGCTTTTTTTACTTTTAAAACCACGGTTCCAGCAAAAAAAAAAAAAAAAAAAAAGAAGCTGTTTCCAACTGGATGCTTCAACAGATTTTTTTTTTTTTTTTTACAGTTTTCAACATTGTGCAACATATCAGCAGATTAGCATGATCTCTAAAGGATCCTGTGACAATGAAGAGCCATGGATACTGACAATTCAGCTTTGCCGTCAGTGGAATACATTGCATTTTAAAATATATTCAGTTGGAACAGTTATTTTAAATTGTAATAATATTTAACAATATTATAATGTTCACTGTATTTTGATTAAATTAATTCAGGCTTGGTAAGCAATCATAAGAGACTTCCTTCAAAAAATGTAATTGTTCCAAACTTTTGACTCCCAGTGTATAGGTGTTTTTGAGATTTCATTGAGAGCCATTATTGTACAACTTAAAACATTTTCAGTGAACCAAACTGAAGGAATTTAATTATATCTCTTTTTACCCTTTTGAAAAATAACAATTAATGTAATTTGACATGAGCATCAGTTTCAAACATCTATGTGGTAGGTCACTCCCACAGTCTTTGTCTAAAGGAGAGACAATGACACCTCATTTTTGTTGGTGAAGTAATGTTGCAGTGATCTGTCAGTTTATATGTATATAAAAGGTCTTTGTTTTTCATGTTACTCTGATAATTGTAGAGTAATATGAAACATGCTGTAAAATGCTATCTAAACTGACAGATGATCTGATAGATAAATTGGCAAATGTTACATAGCCCTCGTGACTACTAACCTCAACCCCTCCCCCCCATATGATTGTAAAGCGCTTTGTGTGTACAACAATACACTATAAAGCGCTATATAAATGCATCATTCATTCATTCATTCATTCAAGAAAAAGTATACGACAGCCTGCCTCTGCTGAATGAGTCAGTTGCCGTGCATCTCTCCTCGCCCACGGCCATTGGCTGGATGGCAAAAGCCGCCCACCCGTCCAAACCATGTAGGACGACTTCAGCTCTCGCTGGACAAGCCTATTCATCAGCTGGACAAGCTGCCTCGGTGCTTCACTCCATGGCGTTCCTGCAAGTGTTCCAGGCAAAACTCCTCCGCTCCACGGATGAGTCTAACCCGAACCCCGCAGCTTTCAGCGAGCTGCGCAGTGTGGCCGACCTGGCCCTGTGCACCACCAAAATGACAGCCCAGGCGATCAGCAGATCAATTGCCAGTCTAGTGGTGCTCGAGCGCCACCTGGGATTGAACCTGACGGAGATGAAGGATGCGGATAAGGTCCCCTTCCTTGACTCCCCGGTCTCCCCCACCGGCCTGTTTGGTTCTGCAGTAGAAGGCTTCGCTGAATGCTTCACAGCCGCACAGAGGTCTTCCCAGGCAATGTGACACTTCCTGCCTAAGCACTCCAGCTCTGCAGCTGCTTCTAGTCGCTCCAAGGTGGCGCCGACTCGGCAGCCAGCGAAAGCCGCACCACCCGCTATTCAGCCAGCCACCAAACCCGAGCCCCGCCGCTCAATCTCGGCCAGACGCCACCCACCAAAGCGCCAGGGACCCCGGCCCAAGATAGTGCTGGACCAGCGCGTCTCAGGCCTGCATGAAACATCATTGACATTCGTCTCGCAAATATGGGCCAGGGGCCGACGGCAGGATGGGTATTATTTAGCTGGATCTGAAAGACGCTTACTTTCACATCCAGATAGCGACACGACCACAGAAGCAGATTCGCCTCTGAGGGAGATGGCTTCATCGCCTTCGAGGGAGTGGCTTATCAATACACGGTCCTCCCCTTTGGGCTGTCCCTGGCTCCCCGCACTTTTACGAAGTATATGGTTTATTACCTCGATTACTGGCTCATTTTGGCCTAGTCGGAGAGCGAGCTTCAATCTCACAGATCCGTGTTCCTCAGCCACTTATTGCGCTTTTCCACTGCGTGGTACGACTCGGTTCGGCACGGCTCGTTATGGCACGGCACGGCTCAGTTCGGGTCGGTTTGCGTTTCCACTGCAGTTTAGTACCGCTTTAGAGTGGGCGGGATTATTCACGTGTCGTTATAGTGGCGCCGCCTCTACTGCCGTGACATCATCGTAAACATGCCACAAACAAACTCATAACAAAGGAGCATATCGACGGAACTATGTTCTTCATTCCCGACATGTGGATGTTTTTAACAACAACGGACAAGCCTATGAAAATGCTTGAGATTTACCCCCAGCAGCAGAGACTATGCCACAGGCTGTAGAGGAGGAGTGCAGGGATGTTCGTGCAGGTGTGCTGCGTTACTTGAATAGTTAACAATTCATGTAGAATCTTCTGTGAATTATCAATAAACTTTTTAATAATATTTCAAAATGTTCAATGTATCCCTTGTTTTTTTATTTATGTGTTGGTTTGTATCATCGTGTTATTAATCATTTGTCTTTTTCAAGAGGTTCATTATGTGCTCATACAATAAAACATATTTAATATAGTCCGGAGGTACACTTATTCGATCAGATTGTTTTTAATTGAAGCAAAACACAGTTACAAATGTAAAAATATAAACAGAAAACATACTCTAAAATATACAAAGTGCAAAAGTATATACACAAGACTTTTTAATTCCGCTTCACCCCATCAAGCTCTCGCTGGATCCGCTCCTCGGCTATCAATGAGAGGAACGTCTGTACTTCCTCAACAGACAACGAAACAGCTATTTTTTGGCTGATACAAAAAGGTGCGTTTCTTCAAACAAAAGTTGCGTCCGATCCTTCACTGGCTGTGCTGACTTAAATCTAGCGGGTATATGTTGGGTCTCGTGTCGCAAGTTCAGTGATGCAGTAATGACGATTTTCTCCGGCCAATCAGTGATTAGTAGAGTTTACACGTCACGTTTTGGCCTCCTCCTTTATGCTTTTCCCTGATGGTGACGTGATGTCTACGTTCCCTCCTTCAGGGAACGAGGGTTACATACGTAACCAAGACGTTCTCTATCAGTCTGTCACTCCGAGTCACGTCGGGTGACCGACGAATTAGGACACCCTTCCAGTGTTCTGTGGAAGCCTCCTGCGACCCTATTTTTTGACATAGGTCAATGCTTACCACAAGAAGACCAGTTACTGTAATATAGCACTACCCACTCAGTAAGATTGGATAACATTGGGAAAATGTACCCATTCCACTTGGAACAGGAACGATGTGGAAGTTCACCCTTCCCGAAGGAGGTTCAGAAGCATTTACCCATATGAACAACCGGTTAGGTGCATATGGAAGATTAGAGTTAATCACAGCCTCTTGGATAATAGCAGAAGTCTGCCAGGGAAACATGGGCAATGAAGATATACCATGGACTTTAAACACATATGGGATCCAATTAGGTCGCTACATATGGAACCCAGCCCTCTACCGTTTCTCACGGATTCATCAAGTGAGGGCATGGCGCCAGACACTCCACCACGTCTGGCTGCCGAGGGGACGGAAGAGCTCGACAGGGTCTACAGTACGGACTCTCTGGAGCAGTTTTAGCAAGCCGACCTGACGCACTGGCACACAGCTGGCCGCGGGGCCTTCGCAAGTATGCATTTCCCCCAGTGAGCCTTCTCGCACAGACACTGTGCAAGGTCAGGGAGGAAGAGGAGCAGATCCTGCTCGTGGCGCCATACTGGCCCACCAGGACTTGGTTCCCAGAGCTGATGCTCCTCGTGACAGCCCCTCCCTGGCAGATTCCTCTGAGGAAGGATCTACTGACTCAGAGATGGGGCACCTTATGGCACCCACGTCCAGACCTCTGGAAACTTCATGTCTGGTCCCTGGACGGGACGCGGAGGTTCTAGGTGACCTACCCCAAGAGGTAGTTGACACCATCACTTCGGCGAGAGCACCGTCTACGAGACACGCTTACGCCTTGAAGTGGAACATGTTCGTCGAATGGTGCTCTTCTCACAGAGAATACCCCGGAGATGCCCAATCAGAGTCGAGCAGTCCTTCTTGCAGCAAGGGTTTGGAGCGAAGGCTGTCTCCCTCCACCCTCAAGGTCTACGTGGCCGCGATTGCTGCCAACACGACCCTGTGGAAGGGAAGTCGGTGGGGAAGCATGACTGGGTCGTCAGGTTCCTTAGGGGGGCTAGAAGGCTGAATCCTCCACGCCCCCCCTCTATACCCTCTTGGGACCTGTCCTTAGTGCTTAGAGCACTGCAACAGGCATCGTTTGAGCCCTTGCAGACAGTCGAGCCCAAGTTTCTCTCAATGAAAACTCTGCTCCTGCTTGCACTGACCTCCATTAAGAGGGTTGGGTACCTGCACGCATTTTCGGTCGACGATTCGTGCCTACAGTTTGGACCGGCGGATTCCCAGATAATCCTGAGGCCCCGGCCCGGCTATGTGCCCAAGGTTCCCACTACTCCATTCAGGGACCAAGTGGTGAGCCTGCAAGCGCTGCCCCTGGAGGAGGCAGACCCAGCCCTGGCTTTGCTTTGTCCCGTCCGAGCATTGAGACACTATGTTGACAGGACGCAAAGCTTCAGGACCTCAGACCAGCTCTTTGTCTGTCACGGAGGCCGGCAGAAAGGGAATGCCGTCTCCAAGCAGAGGATGGCCCACTGGATAGTGGATGCCATCACCCTGGCTTATCAGGCACAGGGTGTGCCTTGCCCATTCAGGTTGAGAGCTCACTCTACGAGAAGTGTAGCGTCCTCCTGGGCGCTGGCTCGTGGCGCCTCACTGACAGATATTTGTAGGGCTGTGGGCTGGGCGACCCATAACACATTCGCTAGATTCTATAGCCTTCGTGTGGAACCGGTTTCCTCCTGTGTTCTCACCTCAAATGGGTAGAAGCACTGAGGGGCCCCGGTTTCGGGTCGGCTTGCTAAAAACTGCTCCAGAGAGTCCAACTGTAGACCCTGTCGAGCTCCTCCATCCCCTCGGCAGCTCCGACGTGATGTCGAGAGTGACCGACTGATAGGGAACGTCTCGGTTACGTATGTAACCCTCGTTCCCTGAGGGAGGGAACAGAGACGTCACGTCCCGTCGCCACGGCTCCTGTACCACCGCTGAGCGGCCGGGCCCCAGCTCGGCTCCTCAGCGAAAACCTGAATATGCGCTGCACCTGCTGCCTACTTATACTCACGCTGTGATCAGCGGCAGCTGGATGCAATAATCGCATGCCAATGTGCATTGGCTCATTTAGTTTACACTCGAAGTGGATAGGTCTCTCTAAGCGAGATCCCAATTTGTCGGTCCTCCGACGTCACGTCTCCGTTCCCTCCCTCAGGGAACGAGGGTTACATACGTAACCGAGACGTTATTTTAGGAACACATAAAACACCAGGATAGCGGCAACAGCATTTTTTTATTAGTGACTCTCCTTCTCAGCAACTCACAACCAGCCTGGAGCACCCTCTAGAAGTGAACAGGTAATATTGAAATAACCTAAAGACATTGGGTTGTCTTTATCTTATTTTATAGGCCTATATATAATGTAGATAAAATATTGCAGAAATACATAGTTTACAAACTTCATTCACTGAAAATTGTATACATCCCAACCTTAACACAATGTCTGTCTTTAACAATGTGAAAAATCTATAGATTGCTGTAGATAGTAAAGGTGTGTATGATCTAATAATTTATTACTGAGACTTTTGCCTTTGCATGCAGCATGTTCACGATATTCAACAGACTGAACTCATTTTGAGTTTATCTATTGCCTCATGTGATCTCATTCCCTCATTGCTTTCTCTGGAGGTCACAGTCCAGATACTGATAACAAATTGTTGAATGGGCGCTGAGCCAAATTACTCTTTAATCAGTAGTTTTGTTGTTTTATAGTAAGCTATAGTGTGCAGTCTTGAAATAGTAGAGATGATTCCCTGTAAATGTATAACTGATAAGTAATACAATTTGCATGTGTGTAGATTGAATTAAATCTATGCTTGGTATACAGAGAAAATATATACTGGCCTTAATCTTTCAGCTTGCGCTGTGTTTACTACAAAACCTTTTGAGGCAAGAGTTGTTTGCCCCTCTTTGTTTTTTTTTGTTTTTTGAAGTGAACTTTGTGCTCGTGTGTTGATTAGATTTTGGACTGTCTCCTTGAATGGAGAACACAATGCACCATTTGAAGTAAATGGTTTGGTTTACGACCCGGTTAAGTTAACATTACCCTAGTAAAAAAGTTATATATTTAAAATACATTTTCTTCCTACTAAGTATAGTTAAAACATATTATCATATTTACTTTTAACATATATTTACTGGCAAATAACTCGGGACTTACTGTTATAAAAATCATACTTGTGCACAACACATATTTCTTAACATTAAGTCTAAAATGTGTTTTAATGTCACTTTTGAAAATAATTGTATGATATTTAAATAATATCAGTCTTTAAATGCAAAATATTTGGATTACACTTTACTTGAAGAGGTGTGCATAACACTTACATGACACTTTGTTTATGTTTATGACAACTGTCATTAAGTGTCATTCGCTCAGTAATGTAATTTTTTAATGCAAAGATTACATTGTTTGAGATGTTTTTGTTATGGGCTAGGGTTAGGGGTAAGGGTAGGGGTAGGGTTAGGTCAAATAATGTGATCTTTAATGTGAATTTGTTTTTGAATGATACGTTTGGCCGATTTTCTTTTTTCCCTTTAACTCATAAAAGAGAGTTTGAGTAAATATGTATTATAGTAATAATACATGGCTCAAAACTTAAGCACCTTCTCAAAACAGTTCTGATTTCTGAAGCATGCTTTTTGTTTATAATTGCAGACAGAAAACCAGTGTTTCTCACAGACTTTCAAATGCAAATTAATGATCTGCCAGTGTAACGGTATAACTATTTCGAGAGAATATTATTGCTGTTACTATTTCATAGTTAATATGTTGTTGGGTTCGGTAGACACCGTTATGATGCAGTACCGATAAACTCCAGCAGAGGGCGGGCGAGTATGGAGAGTTAATAACAGGCACACAGGTTCCTTTCCTTCATTCATAATACAGAAGTCGAGGGAAACACAACAAGTGTTCGTGTCTGTCTGTTTAAACTATCTATGTTCTTCTTTTTCAGGTAAGCCCCTCAATATCCTAATAGTGGTTCAAATTAGTCTGAGTATAGTGGATGTTTGGATAATTGTTATATGTCCGTATTGTGAAAAAAGGGACTAGATTGAGACGCACATGGCAAATGTGAATCATTTACGATGCTAGGCTATCGCTAACATATTGCATGCATTGTACTATTAAGATAATAGTGTTAAGGGTGTTGAACAACTCGT
The DNA here is from genome assembly GCA_027422405.1 of Ptychobarbus kaznakovi. Lineage (NCBI taxonomy): Eukaryota > Metazoa > Chordata > Actinopteri > Cypriniformes > Cyprinidae > Ptychobarbus > Ptychobarbus kaznakovi. The sequence goes on from JAPDDN010000436.1 coordinate 8,828, forward strand.
ATGATGAATACAGTATTGTGCTGTTAAGATGAGTTTCCTGTGATGCTATTATCTCTCCACACTTTTATTCTCATTTAAGTTTGTACAATAGATGAGTGAGTCTTAATGTGTCACGTGTTAAATCGTCCATGCTAAATCAGCGAAAGCCTATCACTTCTTTAAATCAATACCGTGTTAAGTGTTCTATAGTAATAACTGAAATGTTATGGGATTGAGATGCACTGTACTCAGTACAGAGTATTTGAGTACAGATGACCTGTGAGTACAGAGTAAATGGTATAGTATTACATTCATTCTGATGTAAAATAATATGATTTATTCTGCATTTTCTTTATTATATACAGGTTATTTAGTCAAGTATACAGGTGCAAGCTATTTTGTTTACTGCGTGCACCGAAATGGATATAATGTTTTATGCCAATTGATGTTCATCTCGTTATTTGTTTTGTCAGCAAATACAAAGTGGGTCATTTTGTGTATAAAAAGAATGCAATGACGTTATATGCAATTGATATGTATTTCTTGGTTATTTTGTGAGAAATTGAATGGTTCTTTTGAATTCATAATACAGAAGTCGAGGGAAACGCAACAAGTGTTCGTGTCTGTCTGTTTAAACTATGTTCTCCTTTTTCAGGGAGACTACACCAGCAGGAGGCGCTGTTGTAGCGGGAGATATAGCGGTTTCTCCGGTAACGGCTGTAATAAAAGTAATGCGCTCAAACGCTACTTTTTAGAGGGAAAACGAAATAAAAATGACATTGAAGCTTTTCAGAAGATGCTCTGTACTTTTCAAAAAAATACATTCATGTAAAAACACCTGCGCTGCATTTCAATTTTGAAACGTGCCATGCACAGTTTATTCAACCAAGTATAATCCTTTTGTAAAATCTATTGGTGGCAGTCAGTTTTGATATTGTGACGGGCGCAATAAACAAATCAATGAATGGGAAACACTGGACACTGCTCTGTTAAATGGCCATAACTATAATAATAATAATAAAATACTTATATTTGCAGTGAAATGCCACCCGATTATCAGACGTCATTAACTCACTGGATGTCATGACAACAAATGTCATGATCGCCTGCGCTTTCATTTCGGACCATTTCAAACAGACATTTAAAAACTAAACAAATGACTTACAAGTTTAACATGCGTTTATCAAAGTAGGAAATATAATTAGTGCTCTTGAAATACGAAATGGAGGCGGGTCCGGATTGAATTCCCTCCGGGTCCGGATGCGGACCGGAGTCCGGACTTTGAGAAGCACTGGTCTATACCATCCAACTAGGCCCAGTAAAGATCGTACCTGCTTCTTTTAAGTAGATTGCTCGGCATGCTTGATGGCTTCAATCTTCTCAACTTGAGGACGAATAACTCCATATCCTAGCTCATATCCCAGGTAAGTAGTTTCCGTTTTGGCCATGGCACACTTGTCAGGACGAATGGCAAGTCCTGCTGATTTGATTCTTTCCAGTACCTCGGTCAGATGCTGAAGATATTCCTCCCAGGTCTTACTGTAGATAATAATATAATCTAGATATGCTGCTGCAAACTTCTCAGTGCCTTGGAGAATCTAATCGATCATTCTTTGAAAGGTAGTGGGTGCTCCTTGCTCTCTGGGCTGAATGGTATTTGCCAATAGCCTTTACATAAGTCCAGTGTTGTAAGAAACTTTGCTCTACCAAGTTTTTCTATTAAGTCGTCTACCCTGGGCATGGGGTACGGGTAAAATTTACTCATGCATTGAGTTTTCTGAAATCCAAGCAGAATCTAAGTGTCCCATCCTTCTTTGGAACCAAGAAGATGGGATTATTCCACTCGCTGGATTGTGGTTCTATGACTTCCAGTTTCAGCATTGTCTCAGTCTCCTGTTTCATTGGGGGTAACAGTTTCTCTGGCACTCTATAAGTGTGTTGGTGAATTTGTTTGCTGTCTTCAAGGTAAATTTTATGTTGCACAAGGTCTTTCTTACCGGGTGTCTCCAGGAATAGTTGATGAGTGATGCACTCCAGCAGTTGTCCCCTCTGCTCTGTATTCATATGTTGCAACTCTAAGGATAGATGGTGAGGGATGCTCTCCAGTAGTTGTCCCCTCTGCTCCACATTCAGATGTTGCAAGTTCAAGGAACAATAGTCCCAATGAACAGGTAAGTACTGCTCCTCCACTTCATCCTCCTCCTGAACTGCTCTCACCAGCAGCTCTGTTTCAGCATTTGCCATTGTCTCTTGCTGGCAAGCTCGTTCATTCCACTTTTCAGCATGTTAACGTGGAAGTTCTGCAAAGGTTGTTGTCTCAATGGAATTTCAATCTCATACGTCACTGAACCAACTTTCCTTTTTACCTGGAACGGACCTTGCCATTTTGCTAGAAGTTTGTTGTCTGATGTTGGAAGTAATAACAAGACTTGCTCTCCCGGTTGAAAAGTTCTTGCTCTTGCTTTTTTGTCACACCAGGCTTTTTGCTTAAGCTGGGACTGCTGCAGGTTCTCCTGGGGCATGGTGGTAACTCGTTGCAGCCCTTTTCTCATTTTGAGGATGTATGAGAGGATGTTCTGCTTACGCAGCTTGTCGTTGGCTTCCCAACTGTCCTTCAGCACATCCAGTGGACCTCTAACCTGATGGGCGAAAAGTAGTTCAAAAGGCGAAAATACAGTGGGTGCTTGGGTAACTTCACGGTAAGCAAATAAGAGATAGGGCAACCATTTATCCCAGTCCTTGCCAGTCTCAGATACAAACTTGTTCAGCATGCTCTTTAGGGTCTGATTAAATCGCTCTACCAGACCATCAGTCTGGGGGTGGTAAGGAGTAGTACGAACTCTCTTAATACCCTGTAAATTATAGACCTGTTGCAGGGTATGACTCATGAAATTAGTGCCCTGATCAGTTAATATTTCTTTAGGTATGCCCACATGCGAGAAAAAATGAAGTGCGGTTGCAACCCGATTTGCGGTGAACTCTCTCATGGGATATGCCTCAGGGTATCTGGTTGCATAATCACAAATCACCAGAATAAATCGTTTCCTTTCTGACTTCTTTCTACAGGTCTAACAACATCCACTCCTATTCTCTCAAATGGAATATTGACTGCAGGAATTGGCACAAGCGTTGCACAAGTGGGTTTTCTGCCCACTGACAACTGACATTCAGGACAAGCTTTGGAATAGTCCATCACCTCGCTATATATGCCAGGCCAATAGAACCTCTTTGAAATTCTCAAAGTTGTCATGAATCCAAAATGTCCTGACCATGGAACAGAAAGACCAAGTTCTACCACTTGTTTGCGATAAAGCTTTGGTACCACCAACTGTGTACCATATTCTTTAGACTGCCTGTAAAGGAGACTTCGCTTTATCAAAAACATCTCACCATACAACAAACCAACAGCAGTATCTCCACAAATGTTCCCAAAGCATTCTGCCAGCGTAACATCATCTTCCTGCAGCTTTGCTAGCTCATTAGATATGCTTAAGCCTGCCTCATCAAGTTCTGGTTCTTCCAACTCAAAATCAAAATCCTCTGAGGTATTGATTAAATCTGACACCCATTTTCTCCGCTTTTCTAGTCTGTCTTCCTTAATTGGCTTTGTTTCACCTATTATTTCATCATTAAAAAATGGCATTTCCTGTAAGATGTTTTGTGCAAGATCTTGAGGCTCTGACAACTGAGTTAACTTTTGGGCCTGTGCTCTAGTAACAATGCCACACCACGCAGTTTCCTGCACCAAGTCTGCTAGTATAGGCATGTCTGTACCTAGCAACACTGGATAAGGTAAAGTTGTAGCAATTCCTACTTTCATCAAATAAGGCTGACCATTAATCTCAATGTACACCTCAGCAGTGGGCAACTCTGATTTGTCCCCATGTACACAACAGACTGTGACTGTACCCTCAGTCCATGAATCTCTTGGAACATACTCTGCCTGCACTAAAGCCCTTGCACAACCTGTGTTCACCAGGGCTGTTACAGGTCTACCATTTAACAAAACAGAAACGGTAGGTTCTTTGTCTACTTTGGGTGCTATTGTAGGGGTTGGTATATAACATAGTCAAGCTGATTTAGGCTTTTTTTAAAGGAATAGTTTGAAATGGCTCTGCACAATTATAAAAAAAACACATAATTTTTGGCTGATGTTTGGCGTGCTACTACAGGTGGTATGGGTTTTAGGGTGGGTTCTGGGTTTGCAATTGAGAATACAAACTACCCCCTGACCCCACAGACTTACCTCTGTTGGACTGCAGGCTTCCAGCATATAGAAGCATCCCAGAGGAACCCTTCCTCGCTGTGATATAGGCATCCACAAAGCTAGCTGCCTCTTCTGCAGTCACAGGATTTCGCTCCTTCACCCAAGTCCTTACTTCTGGGTACAATATCCGCATGTACTGCTCTAGTACCAGCATATCCATTAAGTCCATTTGCTACTTGTTTCAAGCCGCACCCATTCGAAAAATGAATCCTTCAGCCGAACATATAATGCCACTGGGGATCCGTCAGCCGGTGTGTCCAGTGAGCGGAATCTTAGTTGATATGTCTCCGGACTGATTTCATATTTTTTTGAGAATCATCTCTTTGACTCTATCATAGTCCAAAGACAAGGCTGGTGACATAGCGACAAATTCACTCTCCGCTTTCCCTGTGAGCAAAGGGATCAGATGAACGGCCCAATCCTCCTTTGGCCACAAGTAGAATTTTTCTATTCTCTCAAAAGTGGTTAAGTACTGTTCAATATCGTCATCCTCTTGTAGCTTGGGCAGCTGAGGCACCAGAGCGCATTTGCATGACCTGATGAGTAAGTACTTTGAACTGTTGTTCTCGTCGTGTCAAGTCTTTCTCTTGTCTCTCATCTCTTTCCCTCTGGTACTGCAAGAAGGTCTGGAACATGCCCGCCAATGCTGCGAGGGCTGCCTTATCTGTGGTTGTAGGGATTTCAGTAGATTGTTGAACACTTCCTCCTGTAGCTCCACTTGCTACACTTTGTCCATCTTCACTATCCATGTTCGCCGTCTGCTGTCCTCTTGTCTTGGGTGTCATTTCAATCTATTTAGGCCACTGACTGGTACTTCTGACACCATCTGTTAGGGATTGCACTTGCGGTCGGAGGCATGGTAAGACAACGGCAACAGGAAATTCCAGTTGAGGTGAATTTATTGTACAGATAGTGTAGATCCCACAGCAAAAACAAGACAAAAAAAATGTATTTACAAGTCTCTTTGTTTGACTATAGCCACAACAACAGTTGCATTGTTTGGTTAACAAACTTCTTAAGCACAAGCTTCTATTGCTTGGTTCCTTCACACAAACCATCCTGACCCTCAACCATGACGAGTGACGAGCCACATGTACAACTCCGGCAGCCATTTTATAGTCTAGGCCACACACTGATGTACCAATCTACAGGTAGGTTTACTTCCTTACATTGGGGTGCATGCATTTTTCTGGCTCATAAACTCAAGTTATCCATGGTATATAATGTGAGATGGACCACTCCTGGAGAGGGACATTTTGAGATTGCTCTCTCACCATTGTCCTACATCCCTATCACAAGATCTAGAAACACACAGACAAAATTAACTTTTTTCAGCGAGTACAAAATAGTATGTATTATTTGCTAATGTACTTTCAATATGGCAATATTTGTATTCAATATTTTAATCTTGCACAGTAACAAGCACTTTGTGACAAATATTTATATCCACCTGTACGTTTTTATGAACTTCTCCAGCGGGGTGATATATGGCTCATGAGGGAAATATCATCTACATTGGTGGCTTCCAGTGCAAACCTGCGATGGCCCTTCCACATGACCTGGAAGTCTTCATGCAAAGTTCTGGAGAGCATGGAGTTGTTATCATGTATTTTGGGTAATTTATAAGTATTCTACCAGATGAGGTAACAGCGGAAATAGCAGCTGCTTTTGCTCGGCTCCCTCAAAAGGTGATTTGGAGATACACTGGAAAAAGACAGTCGCTTTGGGCAACTACATATTGCTGGTTGACTGGATGCCACAGAACGATCTTCAAGGGCATACAAAGACTAAAGTTTTATTGCACATGGTGGAACCAATGGGGTTCAAGAAGCTTTGTATCATGGCATTCCAGTGATTGGAATTCCACTGTTTTTTGAGCAGTATGACAATCTTCTTCGATTACAAGAGAGGGGAGGAGCCAAGATACTTTCCATCGCAAATTTAGATCAAAACACACTGCACGTGGCCATTCAAAATATAATCAGTGATCCATCCAACAGGCTGAATATGCAGAGACTATCTCATCTGCACAGAGATACACCAAGGTTCAAGGTCAAGGGTTCAAGTTTATTTTATTCGTCACATACTCAATTATACATGATATAATCAGTAGTGAAATATAAATCAGGACAGGTCCGCTCAATGGACAGTGCAAAAAAAAATTAAACATAACACAAGAGAATATATATAATATAGGTAAGAATAAAATAAAAATAAGAAAAAAATAAGGAGTAAAATGTGCAATGAAATAAAATGTGCAATACAGCATACTGTGGACTTAATAAATAATAATATAAACAGGGATGTGCAAGAAGAATGTGCAAACAGGTTGTACCGGGTATGTACACATAGCAGTAATGCGGATGATGGAGAATAATGAATGTTTTACAGTTTATTAAATTGAGTCTTGTAAATGTTATGAGACTGAGTTTAGGAGCCTGATGGCCTGAGGAAAGAAGCTCTTCCTCAGTCTCTCAGTTTTTGCCATCATGCTCCTGAAGTGCTTGCCAGATGGCAGTAAAAAGAAAAGATGGTTACCAGGGTGATTTGAGTCCTTGATGATTTTGACAGCTCTGCTTTTGCAGCGTTTGAGGTAGATGTCCTGCAGAGAGGGGAGAGCAGACCTTGAGATGCGCTCAGCTAAGCGCACGACTCTCTGCAGAGCGTAGCAGTCCTGATTTGTCGCCGTTACTATACCACACTGAGATGCACTGAGTCAATACATTTTCTATGGCCCCTGAATAGAAAGTTTTCAGGATTGCTGGTGAGACCCTGAATTTCCTCAGCTGTCGCAGATGGTACATTCTTTGCCTGGCTTTCTTGACCTGTGTTTGAATGTGTGCAGTCCAAGTCAGGTCCTCTGAGATGTTTACACCGAGGTACTTGAAGCTGCTCACCCTCTCCACAGGTGTCCCACTGATCATAAGAGGAGTGTAGGGCAGCTGCTGTCTCTTCCTGAAGTCTACCATCAGCTCTTTAGTTTTGCTCACGTTCAGAGAGAGACAGTTGTCCTGGCACCATGATGTAAGTCTCTCTACCTCATCCAAGTATGTGGTATCATCATTGTTAGAAATGAGGCCCAGAACCATAGTATCATCAGCAAATTTAACAATAGAGGTGGAGCTGTGAGAGGACACACAGTCGTGCGTGTAGAGAGAGTAGAGCAGGGGATTCAGGACACAGCCCTGTGGGGCTCCTACATTCAGGGTGATGGAGTTGGAGGTGAACTGGCCCATTTTCACCACTTGTGGTCTGCCGGTGAGGAAGTCTTGAATCCAGTCACAAAGTGAAGTGTTTAGGCTGAGGTCTGAGAGTTTGACAGCCAGCTTGGTGGGGACTATAGTATTGAAAGCTGAGCTATAGTCAATGAATAGCAGCCTGACATAGTTGCCATTTTTGCTGTCAATGTGTGAGAGGGACGAATGCAGGACCTGAGAGATGGCATCATCAGTATACCTATTTGGTCGGTAGGAAAACTGAAGAGGGTCCAAAGTAGCAGGGATGGAGGAGCAAATGTGTTTCTTTAAAAGTCTCTCAAAAACCTTCATTACTGTTGATGTGAGGGCAACTGGACGATAATCATTCAGGCAAGAGGGTTTACTGTTCTTAGGCACAGGGATGATGACAGATTTTTTAAAGGAGGTGGGAACCACAGAGGTAGCAAGGGACTCATTAAAGATGGAAGTAAACAAACCAGCAAGCTGATCAGCGCAGGACCTCAGAACGCAGCCTGTAATCCCATCAGGTCCGGCTGCTTTCCTGACGTTCACTCTCCTTAGTTCCCTCCGAACCTCGTCCTCCGACACGGTGATAACATGATCAATGCTGCTCTGTCTGCTGCTTCCTGACGCACTGATCGGCAGCGTGAGTCACGCCATTACATTCAAAGCGGCCGTAGAAGGTGTTTAGCTCTTCGGCCAGCAACGTATCTGCTCTCACCTCTGCAGAGGAATTATTTCCAGAGGAACAGATGGTCTTCAGTCCCTGCCACATGCGTTGGGAGTCATTGAGCTGAAAATGTGACTCAATTCTCTCCCTGTATCGGAGTTTAGCAGCTCTAACTGCCCGTCAGAGACCATAGCACGATGCTTTGTACTCGCTCGTGTTACCCGACAAAAGACCGGCGTTGTATGCGGCAGTGCGATGGTTAACCGCATCACGGATTGATCTGTCCACCCACGGTTTTTGATTTGAGAATGTCCTTATTGTTACCGTTTCAGTGGCTTGCTCGGTTAGCATGTTGACATAGCTTATTGCTACATCCGTGAACTCGCTGACGTCAAGTTCAAGTCAAGTCAAGTTGAGCTTTATTGTCATTCCGCTACATGTGGGGACATACAGTGGAACGAAAATGTCGTGCCTCATGGGTCCACGGTGCTACATAAATACAGACATAAATACAGACATGCAACAATGATGTAAAAACACTATAAACCTATACACAACTAACCTACTGACAGATTTTGACTAAGTATACTATATATATTGTTTTATCTATACAACTAAAGATAAAAATACAAACTATACAAACTATGCGAATGCTTCACATAAATACTGTACATGTGCAGAGAGAAACATTGTGAGTCAAGCAGCTAGCTGAGGAACAGTACAAAAAGATTTGTGGTAGTGCATGAGCATGTAACATACATATATTGCAGAGTCTTTTGTGGGATTGTGTAAACATAGCAGTGTTAGGAAAAGTGTCTAGTGCATAGAGGAGAGTGTGCTGCTACAGGTGGTTTGTACAAGCCCACTCACCTGTGTGTAGCACACTTGAATTGCACAAAAAAGTTCACAGCTTTTTCTTTGGTGAGTAAGGTTGGAGGGTGTTTGGTGGGGGGGGGGGGGTTCCATGTTTCAGGAGGTAGGGATTTGCATGGGGTTTCAAAGGGGGGCGGGGTGATCTGAGTTCAGGGCTCTCACAGCCTGGGGGAAAAAGCTGTTGAGCAGTCTGGTGGAGCGGGCTCTGATGCTCCGGTACCGTCTTCCTGATGGTAGGAGCTGGAAGAGACTGTGGGAGGGTGGGTGGGGGTCCTTCATGATGCTGTTGGTTTTGCTGGAGCATCGTGCAAGGAAAATGTCCAGGATGGATGGGAGAGGGGCACCGATGATCTTTGCAGCCGTGTTCACTGTCCGCTGGAGGGTCTTACGGTCAGCAGCACTGCAGTTCCCGTACCAGACAGTGATGCAGCTGGTCAGCACACTCTCAATGGTGCCCCTGTAGAATGTGGTGAGGATGGGTGGAGGGAGACTTGCTCTTTTCAGCCGGCGGAGAAAGTGTAGACGCTGTTGTGCCTTCTTGGAGAGTGACATGGTGTTGGTGGACCAGGTGAGATCCTCCATGATGTGCACCCCAGGAATTTTGTGCTGCTGACTCTCTCCACAGTCGAGCTGTCGATGATCAGTGGGGGGTGGTCAACAGAGTTTCTCCTGAAGTCCACCACAACCTCCTTTGTCTTCTCCACATTGAGGGACAGATTGTTAGCGCCACACCATTTCGCCAGCTGTGCCACTTCCTCTCTGTAGTGTGTTTCATCGTTGTTGCTGATGAGACCTACCACTGTTGTGTCATCAGCAAACTTGATGATGTGGTTGGAGCTGAACTTGGCAGTGCAGTCATGGGTCAGCAGCGTGAAGAGCAGCGGGCTGAGCACACAGCCTTGTGGGGCACCTGTGCTCAGTGTGGTAGTGCTCGAGGTGTTGTGGCCGACACAGACTAACTGAGGTCTTCCGGTTAAAAAGTCCAGGATCCAATTACAGAGGGAATTGTTAAGGCCCAGCAGGTTTAGTTTGGTTTATGAGCTGTTGTGGGATTATTGTGTTGAATGCCGAGCTGAAGTCAATGAACAGCATTCTAACATAGGAGTCTTTGTTTTCTAGGTGGGTAAGAGCCAGGTGGAGGGTAGAGGAAATTGCGTCGTCCGTAGAGCGGTTTGGACGGTATGCAAACTGGAGCGGATCGAGTGTGTTGGGGAGGCTGTTTTTGATTTTTTGCATGACTAACCTCTCAAAGCACTTCATCATGATTGGGGTCAGTGCTATGGGACGGTAGTCGTTTAAACAGGACACAGGTGATTTCTTTGGTACCGGTATGATTGTTGAGGATTTTAGACATGTGGGGACGACTGCTTGGCTCAGCGAGGTGTTGAAGATATCTGTTAGGACATCCGTCAGCTGTACAGCACAGTCTTTCAGTACACGGCAGGTATGTTGTCAGGACCCGCAGCCTTTCGTGGGTTAATCCTGGATAGGGTCTTCCTTACGTCGGCTGCAGACAAACAGAGCGCCTGGTCGTTGGGAGGTGTGGGCAGTTTTTGTGCAGGTGTGTCATTCTGCATTTCAAACCGTGAGTAAAAGTGGTTGAGTGTATCTGGGAGGGATGTGTCATCATCACAGGCCTGTGGCGGGGGCTTGTAGTCAGTGATGGTCTGAATGGCTTGCACAGGCTCCGTGTGTCTCTGCTGTCCGTGAAGTGATTATTGATTTTTTTAGCATGTGACCGTTTTGCATTTTTGATGCCACGGGACAGATTGGCGTTGACGTCAGATGAACTCGCCGGAACATGTCCCAGTCAACGTCATTAAGAGCCGCCTGTAGCATAGCTTCTGAGTGGGAGGACCAGCGCGTCACTTCTCTCTCCACCGGGGGTTCCTGAACGATCCTTTGTTTATATTCGGTGTAAGGAAAATGGCGGCATGGTCCATTTCACCATTTCTTGTTAATCATGAAACATACTCCACCACCTTTGGTTTTACCAGCCTCGGCTGTTCTGTCCATCCGTAAAACAGAAAAGTTATCAGACGGCCTTACAGCCGTGTCCGGGACTGATGGCGTGAGCCATGTTTCAGTCAAACAAAGGATGTTACTGTCCCTTATGTCCCATTGGAAACTTATCGTGGCTCTAAGATCGTCCATCTTATTCTCCAAGGATTGGACATTAGCGAGCAGAATACTCGGTAGAGGAGGACTGTGAGCCCTTTCGCTCAGTCTGTTGTGGATTCCAGCGCGTTTCCCGCGGTGTTTCTTTTGCCTCCTGGGGTTATTCAGGTGGCCATTGTTCACCTCGGTGCTCCGAAGTATCTCCAATGGCCACGCTGGATCCGTGGATAAAGTGTCCTGAAGCAGGTTAGTGTAGCGGTGTCCAATGTCCAAAAGTGTTCTTTTGTTGTAAATAAATAGTGCAGACGTTATGCGTGTAAAAAGAGAAAGTAAAAATACGTAAAAAAGTAGATAAAAGCACAATTTGAACGCAGCCATCCTAACGTCGACTGAACAGAGCAGCGCCATATTGGAAATATACACCAGTTAAACCTTTGGACAGTGCACTCTTTTGGCTTGAGATTGTAGTGAGACACAAAGGTGCTGCTTACCTTTGTTCAGAATCCTACAAACTGCCATGGTATTCCTTTTACTCAGAAGATGTTGCAGTTGCATTGTTCACAGTTGTTTTGATATTCAGTCTCTCTGTATTTTAACAGTTAGATATCTGTGTGTCAAGTGCTGCAGCAGAAAAGGGAAAACTGAGTGACACATTTGCATATCGCTTACAACAAATGTACAATGTATCCGACTCTTTTGACTGTCTAATGTGCAATGAAAAGAAAATGCCCACAAAATATATAAAAAAATACAAATTGCATGTTCCTGTTAATTATAGTTATTTAATGGAACAATTAATTATTCATAAATTCTTCCGCTGTGTATGCATTTCTTTTTTACCATTATGTTACAACACTCCCTGCCTCACTGCCTTGAATAATTTGATCTTTTTGACTTAACAGTATAATCATATTTTTTTTAATTAACCACCTAAGAAATAAATCTCATGTAGGTGGTGTGGTAGTCAATACATGCATGACAAAAGCTGACTATATAAACAGTGTTTAATGACTAAACCAAAATACACCGGAGAAATCACAAGAGTATATTATCCACATAAACCAGAAACAGGAACCAATATTGGAGCAACGAAATGAGGACTAAACTCTCAACTCTAACTATACATGTCTTTACCTTTCTTAAACGTTTTTATGTATCGATTTATTTTTTAATTGTACAGATTTAACATTTTGAAATCTTGCTTCACCTCATGTGAACTCTCTTTGTTGCTCTCTCTCAAATTCACAGTTCAGACAATGATAGCAGCCAATTACTCCTTTACCAAAAGTTATTTTGTTTTATACTATAATATAAGGAAGTGTGCAAAGATATAGTGTTGAAAATAACTAGAAACCTTTCTCTATCTGATTGATATTATTAGAAAATGTACATGTGAGTAAAAGTGTGCACTTTAAAGACATATCTGTGCCACATAGATCATGTTACAAATAAACTTTGCATTTTGGAATTGTCTTGTTGCATTACAGAAGGATAATGCTTGATTTTCATTATTTCAGAAATCATCTGTATTTTTCCACAGTTTTCAAGAATTAATTTGATAAATATTTTTTTCTTTCTTTGATGGACTTTAGTAGCTTGAGTACAATACTTGTTGATGGTAATGTTCTTTAAATTTGATTTTATACTGTGAGAAATTTTTCACTAAGGACAAAGTTTTTGCAAAAATAAAAATTTAAAGGGATCAATTTACTTACCGTCAATACCGTCCACATGAATATCCGTATAACTTAACATTAGTTTAGTAAAACACGCATTAATTTAATGATTAATTTGAACTGTTTGAAAAGTAAGATTATTATTATTAATAATTAATATTATTATTTATAAACTCTTTTATAGAAGTTTTCTATAGAAAATCATGAAAATTAAAACATTTTTCACATGATTTTGTATCATAATATATTATATAACATACAATTAGACTTGTTAGGTTAATGCATTTACTATGACTTAAAATAGCTTAAAATAGGTTAATATTTGATAATGATTTTTCTCTTTACCATAGATGTTTCTAAATATCAACACATAATGTGAGAATGTAAAGCTCTGAAAGAATTTGTTCTGTTAGAGGGTGTCAGAACAAAGAAAAAAATGACAAATTAGAAAGCTTAAAAACTACTCAAAAAATTAGTTTTATAATTACAAGCCTAAAACATGAGCTGAATGTTTACTGTTGCCCATGTACACAAATCATTGTTTCATCCATCTTGGATGCGGCCTGGGTCCCACCTGGCTCCTCCAGCACCAAGTCCCTCCTGTTTCTTCCCTCCGTTGTCTCCACCCTGGACTCTGGCTGTTGTACTCCTCCCGGGAGTCCATCCTCTGCCCAAACCTCCACCTGGGTTTTCCGCCTGCCTTACTGCCTTGCCTTTGCCGTCCCCTGTCACCATCCCACATCCACTCCTTTGTCCTCTTCCTACGTTCAACCCTTTGTCTCTGTGGCGTGAGGTCACGCCGTCCAGGAGGGGGAGGGGTGCAAATGTCAGACCAATGGACCTGTTTTGTTGTGTTTTCATCCCTCATGTGCTCTGTGTGACCAAGTTTTCCCATATGATTGATTGTTTCATTTAGTTCAGGTTTGTGTCGTTAATTATCTTCATATTCTTCATTGTGTATAAATAGTTGTGTTCAGTCCTGTGTTCCCTTGTTGTCTGCTTCAGGGTATATCCAAATACCCTGTCCATCCAAATATATCAGAGGCCAGCCTCGAGAGACTGGTTTCATTAGAAGACCTTTTGGCAGCTTGGAAACTTCTGCCAAATGCGTCTAATAGTTCCTGCAGAAGGTGTGTACCAAGCAGGCTCTGGTAGTGGAACAGAAGTAGTTATCTCATGAGCAAGGATGCCACATAATTTGTTCCTCCCCTCACCTTTAGTGAAAGAATGGGACATGCTTGCATTTACCAATACACGTATATCACCCTGCAGCTCAAGACCGGTTGCCCACTGAAGCTAAGCAGGGCTGAGCCTGGTCAGTACCTGGATGGGAGACCTCCTGGGAAAAACTAGGTTGCTGCTGGAAGAGGTGTTAGTGAGGCCAGTAGGGTGTGCTCACTCTGCAGCCTGAGTGGGTCCTAATGCCCTAGTTTAGTGATGGGGACACTACACTGTAAAAAGCACCATCCTTCGGATGAGACGTTAAACCGAGGTCCTTACTCTCTGTGGTCATTAAAAATCCCAAATTTGCCCATTGGGCTCTGACCATCATGGCCTCCTAATCATCCCCATACACTGATTGGCTTCATCACTCTGTCTCCTCTCCACCAATAAGCTGGTGTGTGGTGGGCGTTCTGGCGCAATATGGCTGCCATCGCATCATCCAGGTAGATGCTGCACATTGGTGGTGGTTGAGGAGATTCCCCTTCTATGCAAAGCGCTTTCAGTACCCAGAAAAGCGCTATATAAATGTAATGAATTATATTATTATTATTACACTGCATCTTGCCAAATAAAAAAATACTTATTCCTGTATGCTTTCACTATTCCCTAATCACTCCCTGTTCTTGCTGTACTATTCTAAACAATATCTGAAAACTTTGTATTAATTTTACTTTGTGTTTTTATTTTCTCTGTATGATCAATCACTTGGTGTATTTCTCATTTCTTAGTCACTTTGCATAAAAAGGCCTGCTAAATGAATCAATGTACAGTAAATGTCTTTCAGTAAGCCGGTATGGTAATTCTGTAATGCAAAAGAATCAGAATGAACTCAGAACCTCAAACAATTCAGACTTTTGTGTTTCATTTCAATGGGATATACAGAATAATAACATTTGAATTCTGCTTTCCTGTGTACTATAGTCTTATTTTTTATAAACTATTTTATGTATCTGAATTTGTCTTAATAGTGATCATCTTAACAGAGAAAAAACATTACTTAAACAATTGTAAATATTCACATTACTCAAATAGTATAACATTAATTGTACTGAAAACAATGCGGTATGGTGCAGTAACATTTCCTAGTTAATTTTACTTTGACTTTTAGCCCTCAGAAATTTTGAAAAAGAGGCATGAAACTATAAAAGAGACATGACATAAATTTAATTTTACATTTCAAACTAATTTTGCAATGACCAAACCCATTTGAATCAACATGTGTATAACTATTATACTGTACATGCAGTTTCCTTCTGTTATTAATTGAGAGAGAGATTGTAAAAATATTTAGCAAGTATCATTTATTGACTATTGAGAGAATTTTAGCTGTATGTTAGCTGTAAACTACTTGGGGCAAACTCAAAACTGCTGAATTTAAACATTAACCTGACTTGTTGTTAGTAACCAGTTTTAACTCAAAATGCTATTTGTGTTCTGTTTTATCAGCACCCTGGACAAACATTTGCAGACTTTATTGGTAAGAGGAGAGGTAAAGGTTGAATTAGATTATAGTTTAAAGGTGTGATTCTAACCTTAACTTGAATTTTATTGGACATCAATTGATGCCCCCCCAAAAAAAATATATATGTTGTGTATATATATATATATATATACAATACAATACATTACAATACAATACATTAAATATATTTATTGTAAAGAAACAAATTGCATGTATCATGACATTTATGAATTATTATTTTTTTCTAAACATCATCTAATTTTTTATGTTCTGGTCAGCCAATAATTCAAAATACGTTGTTGGCACAAACAATGGAGCTGTATTTAATCAGTGGACGTGTAAATACACTGTTTTGCAACATACATGTTTACATCAATCACTGAGACAAACATACGTCAATAATTTTTTAACAATATTTTAACAGTACATTGATTATATGTCTATGTTAAATCATGTTTTCAAAATCATTAGAACACAGAAACAGTGCTGCATTCAGGGCTAGACTTTCACAGAAATATCTAAATTAAATTATCAAAGTTTTGCTATGACCCTGTCAACCCCTGCTGGTAGATGCCGTAACTACACCATTTGGCTAACATGAGAATTTTTGTCCTTCAAAAAGAAGCAGATTGTTTTATTTTATTTTATTTGTAGTGTATTTGAGGGCATTAAAAGTTTTAAAAGCATGAAATGGATTTATTGTTTTTCCATCTCTGGTGACAGGTATTGTTGACTGAGATGCATGAGAATACGTATGGGTCATTGTACAGTATTGTATTACATGCAATAATTAGCTTTTTTGTTTTTTGGTGTGAAGTTATTAACTAACACCACATTAAACTTTTCCTTGAGCACAGCTTCAATTTCACAGTCAGGGATTTCCTTCATGTCCACCATGTCACAGTTCTCCTCAGGGTTGTATGCGATATCGCTGTAAGTCCAGCCAATCAGAGCTCTGAAGCCGTTGGGCATCTGAAGGGAGCAAATGGACTTCAGCACAAACCGAGAATCAGGATGGGTCTGCAGGCAATCCAGGGTCTCCGTAAAATGCTCTTTATCACGGGGTGTTAATGGGAAGCAATACATTTTCTTCGTCAGGCGCCTGTCAACGAGGCTGGAATGAGCATAGGCCTTGTCTTTGATCACTTGCTTTCTCGAAGTCTTCTCCAGAACCCACGTCATCCCATCGTTTAGTAGGCGGAACATACCTGGAGGCTGCGGCTGATCTTTACCCGAGGTCATCTCTAAGGGATACCACAGTTGGCATGACACTCCATAGCTCACGTCGGTAATGTAAGGCTTCCCATCAATCTCCACCATATTGATGAGATGTGAGTCCACGGGGTAGAAATCATTTTGGAACTTGTTAAACACCTTGGAGCCAAGAGTGGTGTATTTGTAACCCATCTCCTTTAGGACCCATGAGAACAATAGGTTGTTTTCACAACACCAGCCTCCACGATTGCTCTTGACTAATTTATCATAGATAATGTTCAGGTCCGTCGTGTTCTTCTCCCCGCAGTGGATGCTGAGGTTCTCAAATGGAATGGTCATAACATGCAGCTTATGGATGGTGCGTAAAGTTTCCAGATCAGGTTTGTCATATGGTCCAGTAAACCCGATCCTGTTGAAGTACCCTCTTAGATCCATTAGATTCCTTCAAGAAATAATGCAAAACAGTTTCTAAGTTAAATATGAATTTCCCCTCCCATCTTAGAAATTACTATTCAATGCACAGTGACAACTACATATATTCCATTTGCAGGTACATTTTCCTGAAAAGTATAAAACCTGTGTCTCTGTTCTGCTATCAAAACATTGCTCCGTTTGATCATCCTAAACCAGGGTTAGGGTTAATTTGGGGCAGGACCAATTGTAGATATGGGGTTGTGTGGGTCATTTGTGCATCCTGTCATTTGTGTCTCTGTTAGCTTTCTCTTTGAGAACGGGCCTGTCCCAATGTCCACACGTGCTCTCTTTGCAACCACTTGTCTACTCACACATTGTATTTCCTGTCTTTGGCCCAAGCGTACAAGTGAGCAAGAAGAAAGCAAGTGTGTGGAATGTAAAATTTCCACAGACCTTTTTTTATAACATTTTGAATTTCAGCACTTTGCCCTTTTAGAATAAACTTCTCAGTGTTCTATTCATAAGTTCATATGTAACAAGATTAAATTTATTGAGGTGCTTCTACCTGTAATTAAGAGATTAAAAGCAGTTGCAAATATTCTACAAAATATACATGGAGTACTTGGCTCTGCACATACAGGTGAATATCAATAAATTAGAATGTCGTGGAAAAGATCATTTATTTCAGTAATTCAACTCAAATTGTGAAACTCAACTATTAAATAAATTAAACACACACAGACTGAAGTAGTTTAAGTCTTTGGTTCTTTTAATTGTGATGATTTTGGCTCACATTTAACAAAAACCCACCAATTCACTATCTCAACAAATTAGAATATGGTGACATGCCAATAAGCTAATCAACTCAAAACACCTGCAAAGGTTTCCTGAGCCTTCAAAATGGTCTCCCAGTTTGGTTCACTAGGCTACACAATCATGGGGAAGACTACTGATCTGACAGTTGTCCAGAATACGATCATTGACACCCTTCACAAGGAGGGTAAGCCACAAACATCCATTGCCAAAGAAGCTGGCTGTTCACAGAGTGTTGTATCCAAGCATATTAACAGAAAGTTGAATGAAAGGAAAAAGTGTGGAAGAAAAATATGCACAACCAACCGAGAGAACGTCTAGGTTACGTACGTAACCCCCGTTCCATGATGGAGGGAACGGAGATGTTATGTCATGACGACATGTTAACAGAAAGTTGAATGAAAGGGAAAAAAGTGTGGAAGAAAAATATGCACAACCAACCGAGAGAACCGCAGCCAAACAAAATTGTAAACAAAATTGATTCAAGAATGTGGGTGAACTTCACAAGGAATAAACTGAGGCTGGGGTCAAGGCATCAAGAGCCACCACACACAGAAGTATCAAGGAATTTGGCTACAGTTGTCGTCAGAGGCATCTTACTTGGGCTAAGTAGAAAAAGAACTGGACTATTGCCCAGTGGTCCAAAGTCCTCTTTTCAGATGAGAGCAAGTTTTGTATTTCATTTGGAAACCAAGGTCCTGGAGTCTGGAGGAAGTGTGGAGAAGCTCATAGCCCAAGTTTTTTGAAGTCCAGTGTTAAGTTTCCACAGTCTGTGATGATTTGGGGTGCAACGTCATCTGCTGGTGATGGTCCATTGTGTTTTTTGAAAACCAACGTCACTGCACCTGTTTACAAAGAAATTTTGGAGCACTTCATGCTTCCTTCTGCTGACCAGCTTTTTAAAGATGCTTATTTCCTTTTCCAGCAGGATTTGGCACCTGCCCACACTGCCAAAAGCACCAAAAGTTGGTTAAATGACCATGGTGTTGGTGTGCTTGACTGGCCAGCAAACACACCAGACCCGAACCCCATAGAGAATCTATGGGGTATTGTCAAGAGAAAACTGAGAAACAAGAGACCAAAAAATCCAGATGAGCTGAAGGCCACTGTCAAAGAAACCTGGGCTTCCATACCACCTCAGCAGTTCCACAATTATATCACCTGGCTCCATGCCATGCCGAATTGAGGCAGTAATTAAAGCAAAAGGAGCCCCAACCAAGTATTGAGTACATATACAGTAAATGAACATACTTTTCAGAAGGTCAACAATTCGCTATTTTTTATTTATTTTTTTGGTCTTATGAAGTATTCTAATTTGTTGAGATAGTGAATTGGTGGGTTTTTGTTAAATGTGAGACAAAATCATCACAATTGAAAGAACCAAAGACTTAAACTTCAGTCTGTGTGCATTGAATTTATTTAATACACGAGTTTCACAATTTGAGTTGAATTACTGAACTTTTCCACAACATTCTAATATATTGAGATATACCTGTACAATGTGTAACTCTTTATGTTTTACCACCAAATTATATGTAATATTTAATTCATGTTACATACATTGGCCAAATACCACTCTGAGCAATATCATTAGAGAAAGTGATGATTTAGTGGATTTTCAGACCTGGAACAGTTTTGCACACTTATTTCATGTCATGTGTATCTCAAGTGGCCAAGACCACAAATGTGGGCATTAGGATGGGCCCAATGATGCCTTTTCAAAACCAAAATTGCTGTTTCCTTATCAGGGGAGGCAAGATGAGCGTGTTTTAACTCCTTGCCAACTTGCTAAAATAATGAAGGCCCACCCCTGAACCTAGACCCAAAGCAGCTAACGAATATTGGGTAAAAATTGTTTAAAATTTGCACATCATAATTCGGAAATGTGTACTATTATACATCAGATCAACAGCATGCAGGCCTGATTATTCAACACATTTAAAATGCCATCAGTCTGACTTGTTTTGACGTTCATGCTGAGCAACAAGGCTCACAACTGTAATGTCTTGTATTTGTCTAATGTTATCCTGTTATATTTATCAATTCTAACACATTGTGGATGCATACGCTTAATTAGCAATGAATGATGTGAATGCGATATTGTAAATATTATATCCATTTGTTCATGTAGATTGCCTGTCCACTATGTAAAGAGAGAATTGTCAGCTCTTGACAGCTCTTATTTGGTTCCTTTCTCTGGCTGCAGCCGTCTACTCTCATCTACATTCAAGGCGAGGTGTTTGTCATCGCAAACCAGCTTATTGTGTTTGTAATTCCGTCTGGTGAAGCTGGTTGCTTGGCTTCAACAGAATTTACCCATTCTCTAGTGTTACACTGTTTAAGAAAAATATAAGAACTTGAAATTTAAAATCTGCTGCACACAAAACAAACCTCTGTTGTTTACATTTTATTTGTAAAACATTTTTACTTCTACAGTAAAGTTATCTTGTTTTCTAATGGAAAACAAGAACAATAATATATGTTCATTTATATTGTTTAGATATTTCTACTAGAAAACAAGACAAAATATACTGAAAATATGTTTTGCAAGATAACAGTTTTTAGAACAATGTTATTTTACTTATCTAAACAAGAACATTTCCTACATAATGTAGTCAGTAAGACTAAATAGCATGCTCCAGTTTTTGAATTGCAAGTTCATATTTCATAAACAGTTACTTAATTTATATTACATAAATTAGATGTAAATAGGAAGCAAGGACGAAGTTGTGAAAGGCATAGACAGAGTAAGAATATTTGGGAGTATGGAACTTACAAGATGAAAATATACAATGAGAGGCAATAAGAAAAAAATATGTAAGGACCTATTTAAAGAATGGTAACAGAAATATGAACAAAAAATAAATAAATACAAAATAAAAGAAGAAGATCAAAACCCTCTTACCCTTAGATGAAGCCAGTTGGTTGTCAAGTGAATTTGCTAGTGAGAAGCAAAGCAAGTATCACAAAGACTCTGAGTGAACATCTTTAGAGTGAGGGACTGGATGTTGAATAACCAAGAGTTAACCCTTGAACCACAATGTGTCACAGGTTGAAATAAATGAATTATTAAAGACATGAGCTGAGAAAAAAAAGTAATCTAAATATGTCTAATCAGCATAATTATTAATGTGTGTCAAGCTATAGAATTATGTGATTGTGTGTTAATAAAATAAGATAAGAAGGTTACTTGTTTCTTGTTTTTTGTTTTAACTGTTGACAGGGTTGGACTGGCAATAGGCACCGTGACTTTTCCCAGTAAGCCGTTGTTTTGTTGCATACAGAGAAACAAATGGACTATCAGCTGTTTGGACTCTCATTCTGTGTGAGCCTATTTTCTACAGAGGATCCATTGGATAGCATGTGATGTAATTCTAAATCTCCAAATCAGTTATGATGAAGAAACGTCCCAGGTTACATATGTAACCATGGTTCCCAGAGGGAACAAGACGGTGCGTCAGAAACGCTAGGGGAACACCTTCAGCGATACCATACTCTGAATCATATGTGTAATCAGTCCAAACAATGGGCAAGACGTAATGGGCGGGTGACGTAATGACCAGGAGGCTTAAAAGCATGTGAGGTGCAAACGGCATTAGCTTCTAGGAATGAAGCATAGCTCTAGTAGGGATGCCGGAAGTATGGCCCTGTGACGCAGCGTCTCATTCCCGCGGGGAACTATGGTCAAATATATAACCTGGGACGTTCCCCTCCGGGAACTCGAGCTGCGTCAGAAACTCTAGGGGAACGAGATATCCACACTGCCAGACTTGCAAATCCCTGCCTAGTGTGGAAGAGCACATCTATGGCAAGAGAACAGAAGAGCCAGGAGTGGCTTGCAAATCTTTGTCAAGAACCTGACGAATTTGGGGGACGTAGACTACCCTGCAGCATTGCAGTACCAGAAAGGCCTTGGAGGCCCTCAGGGTGAAGCATCCATTCCCCGGGCCTCAGCCCCTGCCGTTACAGGATGTGTGCTCGCACCAACACATGGTGATGTCTCAGGTCTGGTAGAAAATGTTTGAGTGCTCGAAACATGGCAAGCATCTCCAGGCAGTTGATGTGCCACGTGAGATGGCGACCACTCCACAGACCGCGGGCAGGGTGGTCACTCATGACCGCTCCCCAACCGGTGAGAGGTGCATCCGCCGCTAGCGTTACGCAGCAACAAGGAGCTCCCAGCACCAGGCCCTGAGACAAAAACAAGAATTTCCTCCACATGTCTAAGGCACATAGGCATCGCCGCGTGACTTTGATCGTGCAAAGTGGGTTTGTCCTTGGGGAGAACCTCTTGGTCTTGAGCAACCACTGTAAGGGTCTCAAGTACAGCAGGCCAAAAGGTATCACGTTGGACGCAGCTGACATCAGACCCAGCAGTTTTTGAAACTGCTTGACAGTGAGTGACCGGCCTTCTCTTACTCTCTTGACTGACGTGAGGATTGACTCAAAATCCGAGTAGGGGACATACGTGCCTGCATCGTGGCCAGATCCCACACCACGCCCAGATAAGTGGTTCTCTGTACTGGAGAAACACACTTCTCTGGCATTAAGTCTTAACCCCAACTCTTTCATGTGAGCGAGAACGACATATCGATGCCGAACCGCCATCCGCTCTGATGAGCTAATCGGGGTGAGAGTGCAAGGCTGAAGGGAAGAACCCGATATTGATACGCTTTGCCCCCAAAGTACACCTCAGGAACTTCCTGTGATGGGGAAGGATGGAGATGGGAAGTATGCATCTTCTAGATTGCTCGTGACCACCAGTCCTCGGATCTGGTCTGAGACACGACCTGCTCGAAGAGAGCATCCTGAACTTCAGTCATATGACTGAGCGGTTCATTTAACTTAGATCTAAAATAGGACGCAACCCCCCATCCTTCCCAGGAACAATGAAGTACGGCTGTAGAACCCGGACTCTTTGTCTAGAGGAGGGACCACCTCGATGGCCTCTTTCCTCTGGAGAGTGCTCAGTTCTTGTTCCATTACCAGAGCCTGATCGGGACCCACCAGCGTGGGAATGTCCCCGTTGAAAGGCGGCGGCAGAGCGCCGCAATAGCGTTCTACAGTGTGCATAATGACCCATCGAGACACATTTCAGTCAGTAGTTTCAATGCTGCCAAATAGTCTACTAAGGGAACCAGTCTCTCAAGACTGGCCTCTGGTGTACTTAGAGCTGCTAGCTCGGTGCCCTGAAGCGGAGGACCGGCAGGGGATGGCCGATCTAGCTGCTCTAGAGACCACCAAATGGGCGGCGAGCCTCTCAGCTCCGCTACGTTTCCGGGTGGAAGAAACTGATAGAAATGCTTGCTGGAGACCGCTGTGCCCTGGAACACTGGCAGGGTTAGCAGACTGATCTCCTGAGGGCACTGAGGAGAGATGGGCACTGTGTAATGCGGTGTACGCCGCTCTTCCCCTGAGGGTCCTGCCCTCATAAGTCTTGGGCCATGGCATCAGGACTACCTCAGAAGCCTCCTGTTGGAAACGACGGTCCTCAGACCGAACTAACCCTGCTAACTGGCCCGGGAGTGCCACTCTGACTCCAAATTTCTGGGGAGTACGAGAAGAGATGTTCCTTGAATGAGGAGCTGGAACACGATTGGGGCTGCTCCGCCCAGCCCCGGGAGAGCGCTAGATCTGGTGAATGCAGGTGGAGATAGGGCGAGCCCGTCACCAACCCATCTGCCAGATCCATGTGCGATCCCCGTGATCTCAATCGCCGTAGTGCCTCAGCAGTAGCGGGACCGGACCGTGAGATCACAGGCGCGGACACACTCCTCGGAGCGTGTCCGACGGGAACGGAATGTATTGCAGCAGGGAAAAACAAGATCAGAGCTGAGTGTGCGAGCTCCGCTCCCTAGACATGTTTTCCTTTATTTTGTTTTAATTCATTCACAATATGCTTGTGCAAACATTGAGCTTTGCGAAAGCTCATTGACGTCCTCCCCGTCCCCCTCCTTGGAAGAAGACAGGCGGAGCGTCGAGCCCTTTCTCCTGGGGGAAGAACCGCGGGGGCGGGCTTCCAATCCCAGAGAGCGGGCGCTGGATCTGATGGGAAAGAAGATAGGGGCTCGCCTGTCTTCATTCCCTCCATCTGATCCATCTGCGATTCCCACGAGCACAGCCACCGCTCTGCCTCGTTGGAAGCAGGGCCGTCACTGCGAGGAATGCTGGTGAAAACTCCCTCCTCCCTAGTTTTCCGGGAGCGAAGCGTACGCAGTGGAAGCCCTCACATTGCAGGCATTCGGCCCCCTCGAGAGCCGACTCTGCATGCTTCACTCCCAATCAGACCACGCACAAACTGTGTGTATCCCATTGATCGTGACTGACACACACACAGAGCTTTGCTGAATGACCAAAAGCTAACTGATATCCTGGCCCCAACTCTTCCCATAGCCCAGCCCTTCTCTTCCGTTTCTCGCAGCGGTGGTGACATAGCGGTCCACATGTCTGCGCATGCAGACAAAATAATCACAATCATCACTTGAAATAGATAATTTCAATATGTCTTTTAAAAACAGATATATCGGTCATCACACTTTATTTTAAGGTCTGATTCTCGCTATTAATAAATAATTACCTATGACTTTTGCCTCAATAAACTCCTAATTTGCTGCCTATTAATAGTTAGTATAGTAGTTGTTAAGTTTAGGTATTGGGTAGGATGCTGAATATGGTCTTTATAAGTACTAATAAACAGCCAATATTTGAATAATAGTCATGCTAATAGGCAACTAGTGAGAATTGTTCCCTATACTAAAGTGTTACCAATATATCATATACAAAATTCCATATATTCAAAGGTGTTACTTATGTGGTTTAATCTAGAAATGATACATTGCAGTTTGAGCTTTTGACATCTAGAACATTCACAACTGTAGAATGACAAAAAGGCTCCCCAAAGTAAATACAGAAAAGCACTTCAATGCCTAAATTAATGAACTTACATCTGTAGTAAAACATCTAATAGCTGAAAAACAGAGCAATTTTATTGCTGACGATCATGTGAAATAATATGTGTAAAACTGTGTGTGGCCCACTGACTTACAGTACACATTAATTAAATATATAAATCACTTTTATTTTTTGAATTCTTCAAAAGAGTACCACCTTTGAGGAGGAAGGGATGATCTCTTCTATCACCAGAAGGAAGACAGTAAGAGAGACGAGGACAGACGTACAGAGGGAGATTTTCTCTCCTCCATTAGATGGAAGATAAAACACCAGCACGGTCAGGAAAGATAATCCAATGCAGGGAATAATGAGGAAGAGTGTGTAGAAAAGAGGAAGACGTCTGATAATAAAGGAGTAATTGATGGATGGATAGAAAAAGGTCCCATCACTTCTCAAACCCTGTCTACCTGTGGCCGTCACAATCTCCCATTCGCCATTGTCAAAATAGTCACGTTTGTCCACATGTACATCCTCAAGGTGAATGTCCACCTTAAAAGAGGAATATTATGCGGTTGTTACATACATTTCCATATATTAAACACAAAAAGCTATGGCTTCAGAGGACTTAGAATATACAGTACGAGTAATTTCAGTTACATTTCTTGCGATTGATTAAAGTGGTCACTATGAACTATAGCTAATTAGGTCAAATTTAGTTCAAATTTTTAGGTAAATTCTTCCTTTCTAGGTGTAAACATTGGATTTGCATGCCTTTAATAATAGTTGAAAACACCATACCTGGGAACCATCATAGGTCCAGGAGCGAAATTTCATGGAGCAGTTCTGAAGGTCAAAAGGGAAGAGCGTCACATCGATGGTGCAGGCAGACTTCTAGTTAGAAGGAGGGGTCCAGGAGATAGTGTCATCATTAGAGGTCTTCACGGAGGACCCAATACCCGAGGACCCGGGACCCGACCCGGGACCCGTTCGGGTTCGGGTCTATATTTTAAATGGTCGGTCGGGTCCGGGTCTTGTCCCAATCTATTACTTTGGGTAATCTATTAACATTGTGCATAATACCCGAGTCGATCGGAGAAACACCGCACCGCGAGTGATCAGTGTCAGTCAGCATGCGTGTGTTTTGTAACTTGCAGTTTGTAAAATTAGGATGAGAAAAGTGTGAGCGGGAAATAAGGTGGAAGAAAAAAAAACACACGCGTTACCTCAGCTGCCAGAAGCAGAGCGCGGGCGGAGTTAATGTAAGTAGTACTGCAAGTGGACGGTGATCATGGATTCCTTCATGAGTGATGTGGAAAAAAAGCTGAAACAAAACTGAAGAGACGCACCTGTTATTGAACACGCACGCAGTAGAGTGTAACGAACTTCTAATTCTGTGCGTTTTTTGCTAAAAAATATATATATATTGCTCCGAGTCTTTAATACAACCAACCAAAAGAAAAAAAAACCTGCGAAGTGATCTGTCTCCGTGACAGCAAGTACTTTTGAAGCTGGAATAATGAGTGGATTGAGAAGGCTCTTTCAGACGGCAAGAGAGAGGAACAGCCTAACATGGATGGACATTTATTGACAAGGAGGATTGTATGCATCGCAGTCAGGGAGAGGGCTAGCCTACTAACAGTAGTTAAGGAAAAAACTATTTTTTTCGCAACATGTTTATTGACTTAATAGCATTTGCTGTGCAATATGTGCCGATCGGGACAGGTGCAGTCGGGTCTGTGTCTTCCCAGCCGGGTTCGAGTCCAACTTTCGAATAATGGTCGGGTCCGCGTCGGGTCCGGGTAGTACATTTAAGGCATTTCTCGGGTCTGCATGGGTTCGGGTCCCACTTTCAAATAAAATACGGATCCGGGTCGGTTCCGTGCAGCATATTTACGGGTCTCTTCGGGTTCGGGTACGAATTTTTGGACCCGTGAAGACCTCTAGTCATCATATCTCACCACCGCTTTTGTCACTGTGGCCTCAAAATTACCATCTGCACTGTAGGTGAGAATCACTCAGTCATCAAGCTGATATACAGGCAGGTCCAAAATTAACACTCATATTGTCAAATGAAAGTAAAAATAGTCTTTCTTACTCAGAGTAGCATTTCAAATAAAAAAAGTCAAGATTTTTTTACTTTTACAAGCAAGGCAAGACGTTGGAGACATTGGGAAATCAATATTGACCCAATTGAAATTATTATTTTCTAAATGGTTTTCTCTGACATTTCTACAGGGGTTGAGCACAAAGGATTTGACTTGTAAAACCATACATTTGCAGTGTAACGGTTGTTTTCATTTGTCAGGTTACAAAAAATAAAACTCAAGCATTCGAACTATTTAGACTTGATCAGGTTTCAATAAATATTTTTTCAAGAATTTAATGATTTCAATGCTCAACAGACTATCCAGTACCAAACTGATTTATTCTTCTTCAGATTCAAAAAGGTATTTTACAATAATGGTAACTCACAAGTTAGGCATATGTATGAAACAAGTAAATTATGTGATGCAGTATATGTACACATAACACTATTCTTAATATCTATAAAAAATATTATGAATCTCTATGATATTTATTGTTCTAACAGAAATGTTAAACGTCAGGTAGTTTCAGCCTCAGACGTCATGCCCACGTTGGCTAAATGTCTGATGCATATGGCACACAAAAGTAGAACCACTTCAGGAGTTTCGAAGATGTCATTGGATTGGTTGAATTATACAGGATTTCTGAGAGACTTGTGTGTCGCATTCTTTAACGTTCCCCCTGGAAACAAAGATGTCGTGACGCCAAACCCCCTCACGAAAGAAGATTACAACTGTGACGACAAGCGTTTATCAGGATCAACTAAACGCTGGATTTTCAAAAGTATGTGAAATGTTTAAAGTTCGCAGCATAGAATCTTTAAAATACGTCTGAGAGTTTTACACACCAGTCTGCTATTGTAGCAACATTTACATGTCCCGAAACGTGACACTGAACGAAACGTGATTGTGTTGTTTGAAATGTCTGTCAAACGGCCTCATGGGCGGGCCTTGGCCAGTGAAAGCTGCCATGGATTCCAGACCTTCAGCCGTCAGTCTGAAGGTCTGGCTATGCGAGACTAAACGTCAGGTTCAGTCCCTGTCTGGTTTCCTTTCTGACTCATGCAGTAGTCACTGAGTGGCACCACATACTTGTCATAGAGCACAATGTCGGGAATCCAGATGGAGTCTGAGGGAACTCTGATGGAGGTGATGCCCAGATAATAATCTGGATTCCATCGGAGCTTCATGTCTGTCCACTCCAGAATGCAGAGAGATTTGGATTTATCTGCAAAGCTGAACCCCACACAAATTAAACAGTAAAGAAAGCAATGTGTGTCGGTTGTATACCAATGACAAATACTAACAGAACAGAACAGAATACAATGACAAGAGCAAAATAAAGGTCTAATAAAAATAATTAATATTTCGTATTAATCAGATAAACCTTAATGGATTGCAACTAGATGGATGTACTGTTACTTCCTCTACAGTCAAACATCTGGGTGTTAAATTAGACAGCAACCTATCTTTTGAAAATCATATTTCCCATGTTACAAAAACAGCATTCTTCCATCTTAGAAACATTGCCAAGCTACGGAACATGTTAACTGTTTCTGATGCAGAAAAGTTAGTTAATGCATTCATGACCTCTAGACTGGACTATTGTAATGCACTGCTAGGTGGTTGTTCTGTATCTTCAATAAACAAGTTACAGATATTACAAAATGCTGCGGCTAGAGTCCTTACCAGGTCAAGAAAATATGATCATATTACTCCAATTTTAAAGTCTCTGCACTGGCTATCTATTAAGTTATGTATCGTTACAAAATATTATTACTTGCCTATAAGGCCCTAAATGATTTAGCTCCTGCGTACCTAACTAATCTTCTATCATGCTACAATCCAGCCTGCTCCCTAAGGTCGCAAAACTCTGGACTCTTGGTAGTAACTAGGATAGCAAAGTCCACTAAAGGAGGTAGAACTTTTTCATATTTGGCTCCCAAACTCTTTAATAGCCTTCCTGATAACGTTCGGAGTTCAGACACACTCTCTCTATTTAAATCTAGATTAAAGACACATCTCTTTGAAAGGCTCAGAAGTCGTCTCAGTTGCCACACTTCCTTCCTAAGCGCATCAGCTCTTCCTCTGCTTCCAGTCGCCCCAGACCTGCGCCGACTCAGCAAACAGCTAAACTAACGCCAACCGCCCCGGAGCCCTGACCTCCTGAGGGTCAGTGACATAGAGGGCGCTCACGCTCGGCACGATGCTACCCCTTCCCGAAGCGCCAAAGACCCCGGCCCAAGATCGCCTTGGATCCGGCACCTCAGAAATCCTCCTGAACAGCCAGGCAGAAAGAGGAGAGTAGCGGCTTCACCGGTACTTCAGTTGGGTCTGCTTCACATGCAACCCATCCAGTTCTGGCTGAAGCAGAGGGTTCCATCCGCGGATTGGTGTCACGGACGCCACCGCGTAACGGCCCTGAGAATATGCATTGAGCGTTCTACCTCGTAAAGAAAGTCAGAACAGCTTTTTGTTGGCTTCGGTAACCGCGCTAAAGATGGCCCTGTTACGAAGCAGATAATTTCTTGGTGGTTAGTGGATGCTATCACATTAGCATACTCCTCCTCGGGGTTGCAGTGCCCCATCGGAGTCAGAGCCATTCCATCAGAGGCATCGCCTCGTCTTGGGCATGGTCCAGCGGGGTGTCCATTTCAGACATTTGTGAGGCGGCTGGCTGGTCCTCGCCGTCCACATTTACAAGGTTTTACAACCTGGATGTCCCTGCCTTGCAGGCCAGAGTCCTTTCTGCTTAAGTAGCAATCTTTCGGGTTCACTTGACCAACTTTGTTCAAGCCCCTCTTTGCTTGGTCTGTCCATAACTATATGGACGCCAAGTGTCTCTTCGGGATGATACCCTGGCCACGGATGACCTTCAAGGCTCACCCTGTGCTTGGTGTATTCTATTGACTCCCCTTGGCCTAATCCCACGTGAGTCTTGGTTTCGAGTCGTTCCACGTCATAGCACGGCGTGATTGGACTGGTTCCCATACTGACGTTGATATATCGGCACAGTACAATTAAAATATTGAAAGGGAACGTACTCGGTTACTATAGTAACCTCGGTTCCCTGAGATATGGGAACAAGTACTGCGTTCCTGGCCGTGCTATGAGCTGCACGCTCGGTTGCTTCCTTCGAAGAAATCTGAGATGCGGTGGCAAGCAGCGGATTATATATCCAGACGCCCCTCCCATTTTGGCGGGCTATGGCGGGCTGCATAGCCATTGGCTCGCTCGCCACCGCCGTGCATTGGTTCGTTTCTTTCACCTTACATGAGCCAATCACGTGCAGTTATAACTGTGTGATTAAAAAGGCTTCAGTTGAAGAGGAAAAAAGTTTTTTTTCCCATACTAATGTCGATATCTCGACACATTACTCGTACCCATATCTCAGGGAACCGTGGTTACGATAGTAACCGAGTACGTTTCTGTGCTTATAAATCTTGATGCTCTTTAACTGTTAATTTCAGAGACAACCGCAGATAGTATTCTGGTTTCAGCTTGTTTTCTCATTGATCAATATCTGTTGTCTGGTCTCCCTTAATCAATATAAAACTGATTAGAAAATGTATTAATCCTCAGGTCACATTGGTTCAGTGGACATGTACTCTATCATAAAGTAATAATCAATGTGGGTGAACATGTAGATCATGACTTAT
This sequence comes from Ptychobarbus kaznakovi, assembly GCA_027422405.1. Lineage (NCBI taxonomy): Eukaryota > Metazoa > Chordata > Actinopteri > Cypriniformes > Cyprinidae > Ptychobarbus > Ptychobarbus kaznakovi. Next base: position 39,391 of record JAPDDN010000436.1, read on the forward strand.
TTAAAAACTCTGAATCGCTCCTGGCATAATGATTTCTGCTCTAAATTTCTGCTCGTTATGTGCATCTTAAAGAACATTGTTGAGCTTTTCATTATATTTTATCTTTTAATAAAGTATTTTTTTGTTGAATTAAAAAAAAGTTACACACTAATAATAACTAATATTAACCTGGATTGACAGTAACTTACGGAAATGCAAAGACTGACAATAACAAATGCAATATTCATGAGCCACTAATGATATATGCTAAATATAAGGCTTTAGGTAGACAGCAAAAAGCATATTTGCAATATATTTACAATCTTATTTTGACATTAAAAGCCTGAAAAAACCTGCTTGCACTTACACATTGTATTGTTACTGTATATTTCTATATTACTTCATAACAGGCCCGGTTCTTGATGGCTATGGGAGGGTGGGCTGGCAGATATCCTGGGTGGGCATTTTTTTAGTCATCATATCATCACATAGTCTAGAAGATGTTTATACTGTAGATATTGCTATATTAACTATCTTATGTGTACACTGAAAAAAGCTTTTATGGACAGCCTAGATTAGAAAACCATGCACTTTCACAGCAAAATAAACTTTTTTCTTTATTGAAAAAAAGCCCTCTTTGTTTTGTTTCTCTGGATCATTGTTTCTATGCTGGTGATTCTTTTCAACTAACTTTTTTATTTATACCAAACAAGGCCGTAATTGTTACAAGGCGAAAAAGACGTGAGACGTGCGGATCCATTTGCAAGGCTTTATTAGGAGGCATGGTCGGAAACGAGCATGGGTCACACATTGGCAAACAGGTATGTATATGGCAAGACAAAGAGAAATCCTAGGGCAAGCGTGGGTCGACGATCGGCGAACAATATCCAACAGGGCTAGGCAAAGGGTAAATCCAGGAAACACGTGCAGGTATCAAAACAGGCAAGGCAAGGCCAATTTAGAGGGCTCTGTAGAGTAGCTATCGCTAGAACATACACTATACAATACTCGGCGATGACAGGGAGGAAGTCCAAGGTTTATATAGAGTGTGATCAGTGCAATCAGCTGTGTGATTAGTGCGATTAGCTGTGTGACGTCAGTGCAATGGGTTATGGGAAATGTAGTCTTAGGTGATGTGCAACCGTTAGTGTGGTGCAGGAGTCCATGTGGTGAGCGAGTGACCTCTGGTGGTGAGTAACAGGGAGTGCCTGGACAGGATTTGTGACAGTAATCATGTCTAGAACATTGGTAGGACCAGTCGTTTTGAGGAAAATAAACACCAGACCATTATAGTAATGGTATTTATTTAAAGTTAGAGGTGGGCAAAGATTATTGATTTTTAGGGGAATAAATTAAAAGAACAGTAAAAGAATAAGAATTTTTTTAAAGTAATCAATCTGAACTGCAAATATTTTTTTATTTTAAAATATGCATCCATTCAATTTCAGTTGTATAGTTGAAAACGCAAAACATAAAAATGCTGTTGTATAATCAATTATGATTTAAAAGAGTAAAATAGTTTGTATCACTGGATAGTGTTGGTCGTTTACCATCTGTGGTTCTCAAATTTTTAATACAGTAACACCTCAGAAAACATTTGGCTCTCCAAGTACCACCATAATGACCAACATTAAAATACAGTAGCTTAGTAGGCTTAACTATTCAGCCACATCTCTGCACAGTTAAAAAACAAGGCAGTTTTATTCCTAATAACAATATTTAATGTTGCCAACCACTTTCACATTGTAAACACACAGTTTGAACATTAACACTGCGCAGTGCTTACAAACAGGTAAATAAAATAAAATTATTAAATTAAAACGTGTTGTACCTAAAAGTTAAATAAAAACTATTCTGTACTTTATTGTAAAAAAAAAACTTTACTCAAATAAATATTAAATTAAAATGTATTGTTTTAACATACATTTTTGTTTAATTTAGTGATTCCTCTGCGTACCTCTAGAGGGAGCCTGAGTACCACACTTTGAGAACCACTGGTTTACGTCATATAAGGGGAATGCTACATCGAGCAGACTGTTGATATGGTAATGAACGCAACTTTCATCGCACAGGCTCTTTAATTTCAATTTTCATTCTTACATTCAGCATAAACAGCAAGCCAAAAGTGGTAAGCTTTCAAATGAACTGTATAGCCTACATGCATTTTAGATGCTTATATTACGTTCTTGCCCCAGCCATCCATGCAATGAATGAATGCACGTTATATTATATAATTCTCAATGGTAATGCTAAACCACTACGGATGTAATATTCTTTCGGCCGCTAGCGCTCTCGTGGCGCTCTTCCGTGTTTCGGCGCCGCGGGAAGTTTGAATTCACAGAAGAAGAAAACATTGCGGCGATCGCCAGGGTTGTTTAATTCAACGCATTCTCGGCTTATTTATCAAAGGTAAGATGCTTTATGCAACAGCAGTTTATGTTTTGTTACCAAACTTTACCCTGTTGGGCTTTGTTTACTGTTGGTCATTGTGGGTTTGTTTGTTTGCATGCCAAATTATGAATGAACATGGCTGTAGTTTTCGTTTCTGTGTATTGTTTGTCATCATTAATACATAATTTGTTGATTACAAGCTAAATTATGAATGAACATAGCTGTAGTTTACCTTTCTGTGTATTGTTTGTTATCATTAACACTCATTTGTTGATTACAAGCAAAATTATGAATGAACATATCTGTAGTTTACCTTTCTGTGTATTGTTTGTCATCATTAATACATAATTTGTTGATTACAAGCAAAATTATGAATGAACATAGCTGTAGTTTACCTTTCTGTGTATTGTTTGTTATCATTAACACTCATTTGTTGATTACAAGCTAAATTATGAATGAACATAGCTGTAGTTTACCTTTCTGTGTATTGTTTGTTATCATTAACACTCATTTGTTGATTACATGTATTCAGCTGTTTAAAAATGTTTTCTGACCATGGTTTTACTGTAGTAACCATAATTTAGCCATAGTATTTTAGTTGTAGTCACAACAATAAATGTACCATTTTCCTGACTGTATTGGGCTTTATATTTGCATGAAACTGTAAATGAATATCAGTCTGCCAAGAACAGCAGGATTACTGCAGTATTGTAGTGTGTGTTTATTTGTGTCTGTAATATAATTATTAATTTTTGTAATGTTTCTATTGTGTTTTTCTTGTAGAGACACTACTCGTGCCCTTGCTGTCATCTTTTCCTGGTACACATCCAGATCCTCAGTCAGATACAGGTAAATATTGGACACATTAACATCATACACAAAAGGTTTTTAAGTCTTAAAATGTCTTTATTTACCGTTACACAAATCAATGCCTTAAGAAAGTTTTAAATCAGAGCAGAACGTCTTAAATTAAAAAATGATGGATACAAAGCAAAAGTGATGAATCTCTTCCTCTGTGTTTTGTCTTGTTTTCTAATACAAATATAAAATATATTTCAATCAAGATATGTTTATTTCAGATGCAAATATAAATGAAGTTTTGAAAAATGTAATACATTAAATTAGTTTATTCTTAAAACAATAACAACTATCTGTCAATGAGTAATCGAACTTCCCTTTAAATTAAGGTTACTATTTTGCCAATTATGGCAGATATTAGTTCTTGTTTTAATCACTTCAAACAAGGCTTTGTATTTGATGTCATTTTTTATCTCCAGTAAATGTATCTTTATTTAAGAATCGTTCGGCATTTGCACTGGAAAACAAGACAAAAATACTGAGAAAGAAGCATTGTTTGCAGCATGATCTGAAGCTACAGTAAAACATATTTCCATATTATAGTGTCGGGAGTTTTTCAGAGAGCTTTTGTAAAAATGAATTAAAATGATGAATGCCTGTTGAAAGTTGTATTTTCAAACTCGGAAGTTAATACAACTCATCGTGTTTCTCTCCAGACATTTACATTATACAGAACACATTTGTGTTTTCCCTCATTTGTTCCTCAAATTTGATTTACTTGGTCTTAAAAAGGTATTTTCTTACACATTAAACTAAATATTCAACTTGTTGTAGACATCACTGCTACACTGCCTGTGCCCTCACTGTTTTCATATCATGGTTCCCACGTTGAGCCTCAATCAGGATTTTCAGAATGCAGAAATTAATTCATTTTTTCCCTCTGTGTAGGAACTACATACATACACCTCTGCCTGTGCTGGCCTCAGCTGTGACCTTTACTGGACCTGTGAAGACTGATGGTACTGGACCACAAACACAGAGCCTATTGATAGCTTGCTTAATAAACACCATGTGAAGAAGGACATCCTCAGGAGTATGCAGCAATGGTCCACAAGTCCTCGACTGATCCAAACAGCATGCTCCATTCGGCCACAAACCTGCACATTTCACAGTATGTCAAGCACCTGGCCAAACTGCTCAACACCAGTTTATCTTAAACAACTCCAGAGAAGAAAACAAAGACTTGTCTTGCTTATGGACAGCCAAAGATGGTTCCTCTATCCACTTTTTCTTAATCAGCGAGGCCCTGTCAGGTTCTTCTACTGTTCCACAAAGGTTTTAATGCCTACAGTGATGAAGGACTAACAAACATTAGTGTTCTTTAAGAGTGAACTTGAGGACACAAAGAAACATGTGGAGGAGAAAGGACATCAAAAACGCAAAAGGCCTGAAACTGGACACGTTAGTCACTTGTGCAGATGTTGTAAAATGGAACTGAAGCGGGGTCCAAACAGTCCTCACATACACATGTGTAGTCCTCACACAGGCTTTCCTGGCGTAGCAGGGAAATATGTTCATTGCCCTGATAAAGTCTTTTTCGTTTACCAACCTCAGAACATGCAGAAAGATGACCTGGAGAGAGTTTAAAGAGTCTGCATTTTACAAGATGGAAAGACAGAAATGGCTGGCAGAATTTTTTTTTGTTTGTTTTTATATTTTACCTCTTAGAAATATTTAACTGATGTATATACTGTATAGTTTGATTTGTTGATTTTTCAGTGTGAGATTGTAATATGTATATATTGTCAGAAATGTATTTTTCCTTCTACTTTATTATTTTGGATCAATATTTACTAATCTGGTTTGTAAATATCAACATTTTCTATTTACTAAAAAGAGCATTTAATAAAAGCAACTGAAATTTACAAATTGCTTCATGAGTGGCGTGTTCTACTTTATAGGACTTATATTTTACAGTTTCTATGGTTTCGGAAGCACTACTTAATTGGTCATATACTTAAGTGTGTCTTCTATTATTCCATCACTCTATCAATTGTTTATATAATTATTATTTATTACTAAGTTTGAGTTCAATTAAAATGCCTCTCATTTACATTTCAAAAGACATGTAATATAACCATTCATGCTTTTAATATAACCATGGAATGTTATATTAATATTATTTTACTGTTTCTTTTATTGTTAATAATATATTCATAATACTTTGGAGTATAAGTCATGTGTATATACTGTAAATTTTGATTGGTTTATTTTTCAGTGTGATATTGTACTATCTATATATAGTCACAATATTTTTTTCTTTCTATTGTATTAATTTGGATCTTAAAAAGTGCTTATAGCATTTAATAAAAACAACAGAAAATGACAAATTGATTAATGAGTTGTTATTTGTGTTATATGGTATTTTTCATAGGACAAATACTTGATAATTTCTATGGTTTTGGAAACACTTAATTGAACATTTAACTTAAGTGTGACTTAAATTATCCCATAACTCAATCAATGTTCATGTAGTACTTTAATATTACTTAATTTCAAAAGCCATTTAGTAGAGACCATTATTATAATAGTCATGTTTTCATATAACCATGTCATGTATATTATTATTTTACTTTATTTGAATACTAATAATTTATTCATAATACTTTGCAATAATACTATATACATAATACAATAAATAATACTAATCATTTATTCATAATACGTTGCCTTTTTGAAATCCAAAAAGGCAAGACACACATTTCAAATACTTTGCAGCTGTAATGTATTGTTATATTTTACAATTTTGTTTTATAAAAAGTACAAAGCTGTGTGAGATAGTGGTTTCAGTCCTGCGTGAGTGGGATTCGAACCCACGATCCAAATAAATGCATGAAAAAAATCGGATTGGCTGTGACATCATTCCCGCTCTTTGGTCAGCTGTTTGAAATGCTTCAATCTGATTGGCTGTCACTGTATTACAACTATACGCGGCTGGCCCCCGCGTGGTGGTTAGGAGATCTACCACTGAGCCACAGGAGTGGCGACGTTGGACTCAAATGAAACACTCGATGGGTATACCAGGAAATTACTATTTAATAAAACAAAAAGGTCTTAGCAAGAATGCTACAACAGAAGTTCTTCTCGGATTGAGGTATTAACAGCATCAAAAAACAAAAGAGAAAATGAAAACTCCACAAGGGGAGAAAACAGAGCCAGAGACTATAACAATAAAAGAAAGTAACTCGGTAGTTCTTACTTGGGGTAGCAGGAGAGGTTTAGCAATACCAGGCAGGATACACAGGGCAAGGACTCAAAAACCAAGTGAGGAACAAAGGGAAAATACACCACTTAAATATACAGGGGGAAACAAGGCACAGGTGATCTAGATGACACTAACGAGGCCACACGAAGAAGACTAAGGCAGAGGAGAACACAGGGGACCTCTAGAGGCACGGAGACCAACTACAGGAGGTAGGATGGTGACAGGTATTACATGGTAATTCCATACCAACTAAATCAATGTAAGAAGTGTTACCTGTAGCAAGAGATCCTCCTCACAACATTATTAACTCCTCTTTATGTCAACTACCAAAACTCTTAGAGTTGGGAATTATTAAGCCTATTTTTAAGAAACTACAACTAGATCCAAATGAATTTGCAAATTCCACTCAGTTTAAATCATCAAAATCTAAAATATTGGGGGGGGGGGGAATGTGTCTGCTCAGTAAGGCTCCTTCTTTTTAATGAATGATGTCTATAAAAAGTTTCAGCCATGTTTCAGGCCCAATCATAGCACAGAAACTGCACTAGTTATATTTACAAATTATTTACTTGATCTTACTGCTGCGTTCTGGGGCAGACATTCAGGTGGCTCTGATCCTATCTGTCTTATTGTTACAATTTTGTTTATTTAAATGAAGAATTATCTAGTTTAATACCTGTAAAGTATGGAGTGCCACAGGGTTCTGTTTTAACTCCTCTGCTATATTCAATATATGCACATACTTTCCCTGAGAAATACTGTTAGAAGGCAGGGGATTAGTTTCCATTGTTATGTCGATGATACCCAGTAATATGTTTCATCAAGACCAGGTTGAATTTCTAAATTACCTGAGCTAATTGTTGGGGCACTGATCCACACTCTCAGTTTAAATCTTGATTAAAGATCAAAGTTTTGATTTTTAGCCAAGTATATACAAAATGCATGCAAATATTAAGTTTCATATTAAGTAATTAAAAGGTTGAACAAAGTTTATGGATAGTAACTGCTCTCACTGCAGGCAAATATATGCATTTGATGTTATTTGAAGTTCCGTGGATTAGAGTTACAGAAAGTCGTGTAAATTTCCACTGCAGTGCAACTGACTGTGGTTAAAGCTATTATTTGAATAGACATACATATGCAGTACTAGGCGTGTGATGCAGAACTTTGCTCTATTTCTAGTTTCACCTCTATTCAAGCGGCATTTGCTGAGACATATGATAGGAAAGTAGTTAAAAACAGTGAGGTGTGGGTGAGTGGTTATACATGTGTTGCACATATGCACTTGCCCATTAGTTCAAAACCTATAATACAGCCAAAATCGGTTTGCTTGTCTGTTGATTGTATTTTTCTCAGTTTAATCAGCCAAATCATATTTTGTTTCATCTGTCCGTCTGTACTATACTTATTATAAATGTGTACTGTGTGTCATAGCGATCATACACACTTAAGCCACTAGCACTGAAACCTTTTGCACATTTTCCATCAGGTGTAATTTTAAACACCGCTGAAGTTGCAGAGAACACAAGATGACATTTCTTCGGTTCTTCTTTGAACTTGAAAAAACGAATAAAGTAATCTCCCTGTGATATATAATGTATGTAAGTACTCAATAGACAAATATGCAAGTAAACAAACAAAAATAAATAATTTGTGAACACACCAACATTATTTCTGATTTCTAATTTTAATCTTAGTTTTGGTGTGTTTATGTAAATGTGTTTGGACCAGTTTAATCTATTTTAGGCATTTGCACTGAAATACTACTAATCTAAAAAGAAACCCAATGAAATTGTACATATTTCTGCATATCTAAAAATGGTTAGGATGCTAAACTGCTAACATACATGTAGTTTCCTGCAGTTAAAGATTTTACATTCTGCTCATCTCTTTAAACGTTTAGTTTACAAGCATTGCAAATACATTGATTATTTTATGTAGAATCAATATACCTTTTTGTACTTTTATGTAAAAATAGAAATGTACAGAAATTATACTGTTAGTATGATAAAAAAGCTAGCGTCATTTGAATTGCACATATTAGCTGAATATTTGAGCAGTATAAGTAGATTTCCTTTCACAATGCATATACTTTTTTGTTGATATTTTCGAGATATTAAAGATAATAATTTTTGAAAAACAACATTTACGCTGTAACAAATCAGAATTTGAATATATATATATATATATTCAAATTCTGATTTGTGTGTTTGATTATTGAATATATATCATATATATATATGTATATGTATATTCAATAATCCTGCACTTTAAGTTAAACTGAGCATGAACATTACATAATTGTGCTATAGAACATCCTTAATTATTTTCTTAGTATAACTTGTGTAATCAGTTTAAGCACACTGAAAAGTTTATATAGAGTTACTTATTTACATCCAAAACAAGTTGTACACACGTTGAAATGGAAGAAACTTCACCAAAGAAAACATGAATTACTCTACTTTAAAAGCCAAATATAAACAAAAACACTACATGGAATGACAAATATTTTCCGATTCCAACCTGGTCTCATAAAAATACGTACCTCTGTGCACTTTCTGTGCGACACCGTTTTATGTACCTTACTGCATATTTCGCCGCAGTTTCAAAGAGAAATGTCCACTGAGTGGTGCTAAAATACAGGTTAAATACGTGAACCCTGGCACATTTTTACTACGTAGATATAGGCATATATTGCTGTGTTTTTATTACGTTGCTACAGAAATGTTTAGCGGTAGTTTAGAATTAAAATATCCGGGGTCTGTCCATAAAAGCTAATGCTCTATCGTGTTGGAAATATGCCCTACGCCAAACCAACCCTAAACCTACCCGATAGTGTTAACAAATGCAAAACTGATATAAAACACGTATTTGTTGATGCAACCGTGCCATTTCAACATCCTTATATGCAGATTTGAACTGCTTTGTCGAACCGTGATTACACGGAATTCGAACCGGAGTTACTTGCGTCCTAAGTATGTCTCCGTACTCAGTGAGCTACCGAACAAACTTACCGTCCATGAAAACCCATAGATATGAAGCTGGATATGCACAATGCTAACGTTCAAAAGCATCAGTTTTCAAATCTCCCAGCTTTTTAATATTGTTTTGAAGTTGTAACATGATATTTTTCAAGTAACTGTGCGAAAATTACGCTTTATTAATCAAAACTCTGTACATTTGTGTGAAAAGGAGTAAATGGTGTCAGAGTTTTACTGCCTCTAGTGTTTGTTTCTTTGGAAACTGCAGTAATATGTAGTTATTGGTACATGTTTTGTGTCTCGCTAAAAAGCGCACCCAGGTACGTAAATGCCATGAGACCAGGGGCCCGTTTCAATAAGGAGGTTCAACCAACTCTGAGTTTAAAACTTGAACTCAGAGTTGAGTTACTCTGAGATGGGAAACTCTGAGTTTTCGGTTACAGAACAACCTGAATTGTGTTAGTTTACTCAACTCTAAGTAGTTTGACTCTGAGTTAAGCGCTTGCACCACGGACTGTGAAAAGTCATGATCAGCGGAGCACCGAAATTACGATTCACCATGGCAACAGCTCCCGCCAAAAAGACGTCTGCGCGTACTTCCGTCAATGCTAACTTTAATTCTTAATAACTGTCAATAACTTAATAAATGTTATAATATCATAAAGGTGCAAAACTTTAAATTACTGAACTAAAATTAATTGTTAATGGTATCCCATGGCCAAAAAAAAAATACAGAAAAAAGAAACAAGAACGTGGCAGCAGCTAAAAATGAGTATAATCCCAATTCAATCAAGGTAAACTTTAAGCATGAAAGGTTCAGTGTAGGCTAAATGATTTTAAAAACATTTGACATTAAATATCATTCAATGTCTATTTCAATGCGCTGCAGCTTTTTCCCACATAGTCTAACCATTCGCTTTCACATAATTTAATATATTCTCTAATGCAACCTGTCACATTTCTTTAATTTGAGTAATACAATTAAATACTGACTTGTGGACAGAAGAAGGCAGAGGGATCGAACCTGCAGCGCACTGACAGATGAAGAGGAGATGGTCAAGAATTGGGAAGAATTCTAAAATACAAAAGTAATAAAAGGAAAACTTTTGCTTTTGTTTCAGGAAATTTGAATAATTTGTTTTTAACAAGCCGTGGTTAGGCCATGTGGCTCTTACCTTCTCCATCTGGCATCCTTTCATTACTTACAGTAATTTGTTTAATTTTCAGAAGGTGCGATGTTGGAGATTAGCTTGTCATCAATGCATCCAACTACACTGTAAATCCTGAAGGAAATTCAGAATCATTGGGGTTACTTAGTTCCAGCCCAATCTCACGGCAATTCGAGACAATTTTACGAGGGTGGCTAATTCATTCGTATGAATTCGTACGACCTCACTTGTCAAATCATGATTTTTGCTAAATCGTACGTATTTTACGAGTTGCCAATCAGCGTTACTTCATAGACTATCACAGAAAGATATTATCAAGTGAACTTAATTTATCAGATTAGCCTCATTTAAAACCGATTTTTACACACTGACCTACAGTCCTGTGAAACTCTTCTTGGAAAAATTTGTGCCAGAAAAAATGAGCGTGAGAGGAAGCACACTTTCCTTCAAATCTGGCATACAGTGGAATTATTTACATCTCGATGTTTATAAAGCGTGCATTTTCCTATTTTGCCTATTATCTTCCAAGGAGTAAGACATTAAAATATTATTATTTCCGTTTGCATTCAGATTATTTTTCTTACCCAATTAGCGGATAATTTTACTTGTTTTATGTAAAATGCACTTAAAGGAAATGCCCCCAGGAAACAAGACATAGATAATTTAGATAATTTTTTTAATATATAATTTGACATTTTTAGATATTTGTACTTGAAAATAAGACAAACAATACTCAGTAAGAAAAATCAATTTTGCAGTTAGAATGAATTAATATGTATTTAAACTTCGTTAACACTTTAAAAAAGGGAGAGGAAGACAGATAGAAACTCCGGGTTTACTGAAGAAAACCGCTCCCGACCCAGGTTAGGTTCACAGCTGTAAGTTACCGCGGTAAAAACTGACTCGAGTATAAGTTATCTCTCTTTCTTGAAAGGGCTTGACTTACCTGCTTTCCGGGTTTGACAACCTCCATTTTGAAACGGAAACCCAGAGATTTCTCATTTCAGGGTTAACATACTCCGAGTTTTCACTTAACTCCTTTCTGAATCAGGAGGCCCTGGTAGTCCGATTCTAAATAACAAATATTTTCATCCATAACTCCCCATGCTTTAACCAAAAAGGCCCAATTATTAAACACAAAGTGTATCCTCAGTTTTATAAGTTGTTTTGTATTTTAGTTATTAACTTGTTCATACTAAATGACCTAAAATTGACTTCAATTTAGTCTTTGTGTAATGTCAACATTTTGTACATTTGACAGTTCAATCAACCTTTAAATAGTTTGTCTGACAAAATTAAAGTTTTTTTACAGTGCATAAAAATGAGGAAATATGATCTGTAACTGTGGAAATAAATTTCACGCTTTTATTATGAGATATTCTCCATAAATTCGCGACACAAACACACTGCAGATTACAAAATAAAAAACATAAAATAAAACCAACAACAGTTTGTTTTTACAACAATTTCATGTTACTTTAACAATATGTATATTGTATTTTATTATACATTCTGAGAGTTAATTTCCAATCTTGAAATATAATTTACAGTAATGTTTACATAAAAAAGTGCACAGTGACTTAAATGGTCAACACTCGGTTGGTCAGTCTCATAAAAATCAACAATAATGACAGTAAACAAATAATAGTCAATTAAAACAGAAACTTAAAAACAAGCTAAAATAAACCACAAAAAGCAACAGTTGTAAAACAGCAAACAATAACACCACATAATAATTGAATGATGCTGTAATGCATGCAGGTGCTGTACTGCACATCACACTTCATTATACTCTTCATCTGTAAAAATACAAGACATTTGTGTAATGCAGACGCTCATTGTAATTGCACAGCACAAAATGACTACATTTCTGTGAATATATTACTGTGTTTTACAATGCTGTAAGATAACAGTATTGACAACTACACAACATTTATTCATTCATTCATTAAATGCAGACTTACCATTGAAAGATGAATCATCCGACTCTGAGGCAGCCCTGAGCCATTTACGCAACCACAGCATTTTTGTAGAAACAGTCAAATAAATAAGATAAAAAAGCAACTAATCAATAATTCGTGTGACAGTTGATAGTGAAACAGACAAGAGAAAATATGTGAATTCAGTATGTAAAAATAAAAGATGAAAATAGCACAATAAACAGTACAAAGATAAAACAGCACAAAGCATATTCATACATAAATTAGTGGCTTACCAGACAGCACGTTGTATGTGACCAGTACCAGATGAGTCAGGTTTGTCAATTTCTATAACATAGATTTCTTAATGTAAGATACAAAATTACAGAAGGAGAGAGTAGAGAAATCTGAGTTTTAGGGCTTTTTAGTCAATTTCTTTAGATTTTAGATTATCTGTATTGTAGTAAACTCCTGAATGCTGACTAAATTAACTTTTAGCAGGTATATGTTTAAAACGTCCATATTTTTTGCAATGCTGCAAAATATATATATACAAACCCGATTCCAAAAAAGTTGGGACACTGTACAAATTGTGAATAAAAACAGAATGCAATGATGTGGAAGTTTCAAATTTCAATATTTTATTCAGAATACAACATAGATGATATCAAATTTAAATGAGAACTTTAAAATGAAATGTATCATTTTAAGGGAAAAATAAGTTGATTTTAAATTTCATGGCATCAACAATCTCAAAAAAGTTGGGACAAGGCCATGTTTACCACTGTGTGACATCCCTCTTCTTTTTATAACAGTCTGCAAACGTCTGGGGACTGAGGAGACAAGTTGCTCAAGTTTAGGAATAGGAATGTTGTCCCATTCTTGTCTCTATTACAGGCTTCTAGTTGCTCAACTGTTTAGGTCTTCTTTGTCGCATTCTTCTTTTATGATGCGCCAAATGTTTTCTATGGGTGAAAGATCTGGACTGCATGCTGGCCATTTCAGTACCCGGATCCTTCTTCTATCTCGCAGCCTGAGCCATGATGTTGTTAATTGATGGCAGTATGTGGAAAATGCAAGGTCTTCCTGAAAGGACGTACGTTGGATGGGAGCATATGTTGTTCTAGAACTTGGATATACCTTTCAGCATTGATGGTTCCTTTCAGATGTGTAAGCTGCCCATGCCACCGCATCATGCAACCCCATACCATCAGAGATGCAGGCTTCTGAAACTGAACGCTGATAAACAACTTGGGTTGTCCTTGTCTCTTTAGTCGGATGACATGGCGTCCAGTTTTCCAAAAAGAACTTCAAATTTTGATTCGTCTGACCACAGAATCAGTTTTCCACTTTGCACAGTCCATTTTAAATGAGCCTTGGCCCAGAGAAAAAGCCTGCGCTTCTGGATCATGTTTAGATATGGCTTTTTTTTGACCTATAGAGTTTTTAGCCGGCAACGGCGAATGGCACGGGTGGATTGTGTTCACCGACAATGTTTTCTGGAAGTATTCTGGAGCATGTTGTGATTTCCATTACAGTAGCATTCTGTATGTGATGCAGTGCCGTCTAAGGGCCCGAAGATCACGGGCATCCAGTATGGTTTTCGGCCTTGACCCTTACGCACAGAGATTGTTCCAGGTTCTCTGAATCTTGGATGATATTATGCACTGTAGATGATGATAACTTCAAAACTCTTTGCAATTTTTCTCTGAGAAACTCCTTTCTGATATTGCTCCACTATTTTCGCCGCAGCATTGGGGGAATTTGTGATCCTTTTCCCATCTTGACTTCTGAGAGACACTGCCACTCTGAGAGGCTCTTTTTTATACCCAATCATGTTGCCAATTGACTAATAAGTTGCAAATTGGTCCTCCAGCTGTTCCTTATATGTACATTTAACTTTTCTGGTCTTTATTGCTACCTGTTCCCAACTTTTTTGGAATGTGTAGCTCTCATGAAATCCAAAATGAGCCAATATTTGGCATGACATTTCAAAATGTCTCACTTTCAACATTTGATATGTTATCTATATTCTATTGTGAATAAAATATAAGTTTATGAGATTTGTAAATTATTGCATTCCTTTTTTATTCATAATTTGTACAGTGTCCCAACTTTTTTGGAATCGGGTTTGTATATATATATATATATATATATAATGTAACTATCTTATGTATAGAAATATCTAAAACTTTTAACAATGACAACAATATCGCGTAATTATTTTACATTTTGGCAAATTGATTGCTAATTTGTGTGAATTCATACAATCTGCCTATGGCCTATAATGAAGCTTCATGCTTACTTTTTTTCTAAAAACTGTATGAATTCATATGATATTTCCACTTTGTTAAGTAGTTAGACTCTCACATGAGATCGGGTTGACTCGGCAATGTATTGAAGTTATTAAACAACATAACAGTTAATTAACACAACAGTTAATTAAAGTCCTGAGCTCAGTTTTTATGTATATCAACAACCTACCCCAGCTACCATAATCAAACAAGAAACAAGAACCATACAATGAATACCTGCATATAACTCTTCTGTTCCTCTGAGCTCTGTCTCACTTTTCGTAGTTCTGTTGATTAAGAATGCATCAGAATTGCACCATAGAATGCATCCTAAATCTAATATCTGGTATATTTAATTTCTTATTTAATTTAGTTTCTCATAACTTATCAAACCAACCTTTCATTTTGGATTCTAAGGCATCCTATTAGAAAGAAATGAGAGTATTAGGATTTAAAGAGAACAATTCAAGTAAGTGAAATGTGTTAGTGTTTTTATATCTAGAAAAAATACTACCTCGTTTTCGGATTCAGTGCCCGATTCCCAGAAACAGACTGAAAAGTAACACTATGGTAGAGCACATTATGACAATTATGACTTTGTCAATGCCGCTGTTAGATGTCACTGTCAAAGAAAACCCAGAAACACAAAAAGGTCTTATTTTGACAGTTTACTTAATTCTTATATTTTAGTCATCTATAAGAGCTATGGCAATGTCTCCAAGATGCTTCAAGAGATCTACCAGCAAAGCTACTTGAAAAAAAAAACTGCACAAGTGCACCTAGGGCAAAAAGTGTCTTTAAACTCAAAGGGTGGTCACACCACATATCAATTTAATTACTTAATAGAAGTTAATTGTTAAAGAAAATCTATGTATGGCATTATTTTTAACAGCATCCTCACTTTACAGCATTTTTACACAAGTGCCTAAAACTTTTAGTGCTGCAGCTTTGCAGGTAGGTTTCTTGAAGCATCTTGGAGACGTTACCACAGTTCTTCTGGATTTAGTCTGTCTCGGTTTGCTCTGTTTCTTCATGTAATTCCAGACAGACTGGATGATGATCAGATTAGATTAGTTGTCAGACTTCTTGTGCAAACAAAAAATCTCACTGGATTATTAGAATTATTGACAAAATTAATGTTTTGAAATGTAAACTGATATTTCCTACTAACACACTACAGCAAAACCATTTTTAAATGGGGAAAATACTAGTGTTCTAGTCATTTTGGCCACCACTGTACTAAATTTCAAATTCATAATTATGAATGTGTAATTATAAATATATTTAAATACATTACATGCGAGTTTCAGTAGAAATCACATAAAGTGTACTGTAATTTGACATAAATACACACTTTAACCATATAACAACAAAATTATTGCACATCACTTAAGTCTTAGTATGTGGGTTAGAACTACTGTAAAGTTCAGCTAATAAAATAGCTTCATATTATACACTATATAAACAATATATATTTAATAAACTATAATACATTTTCATGTAATTTCATGTAATTGCAATTAATCCAAATTCTTACCAGCACCCCCCTCCTCATTCTTAACAATTATCTGAAGATCAACTTTAATATTTTGACGAAGTCTCATTCCATGGTAAGGGAGTATGTTTAACAGTACAACACAACTGTATGTCCCAGCATCTTCCATCTGGACCTCTCTGATGGTGAAGGTCTTCATCATCTTCTCTGTGTCCCAAATATTAACTTTAATGGGCTTTCCATTTTTGATTAGATAAACCAAGATCATGTTCCTGGACTGTTTGTTGTGTAAAGGATTGGATGTTGTGCAGTTGAATTCAGCATTACTTCCCACTGGCACCTCAGACTTAAGCAAACGTATCTCGTGTATAAATAAAAGATTCTGTGGCGAGAAAGAGAACACGTATGGTTAAATGTTCTAGCGTGCCCTTTAATATATTCCAGGACAAATGCACCCAAAACAAAAACACACAATTTCAAATATGTCTCTCTCATTAAAAGTAATTTTTAGTCTACTGTTATTAAATTGCCCGAGTAAGTCATTTAACATTTCATCTGTGCTCAGGAATCAAAAAAATTCACAAATGTAAGAAAAAGTGTGGTACACCTTACCAATCACATTTATGAAGATGGAATTGTGACCATATCCCATCACTTCGTTTATTTGCAGCTGTTCTTCTGAAAACACACAGCTGTAGTTGCCTGAATGGTTCATTTCTATTCTCTCTATTTTAAAGGTGGTGTCTTGTCGAGTAGGTCTATTTTTCATATCAATAGCTTTACCATTGTTACACAGATATAAATACACTGCCTTTCTTGTAAAACCAAATGTGCTACAGGTAACTTCCAGTCTACCACCTTCTGGTACTTCTGTAATTTCACTGAAAATCTTAGCTTGATGAATCTTTTGACCTGTGGAGGAAAGAAGTTTGAAACAGTTTAATCCTGATAAGTAACAATATTGTATTTACAAGTTGTTTATTCAGTGCATTACTGGAACATACCTTGACATTTAAGGAATAAATTAACGGAGATATCTGGAAATGATAATCAACATTTATTAAACAAACACCACAAGCATTTGTGTTTATTATCTATTGATCATTAATGATACTTTTTGGAATTTCAGTACTTACACGCAAGGAGAAACACACCAACCATGGCTGCTGAGCAAGATTTCATTGACTTTTCCTCAGAGTTTATCGTAGCTTACAACCAATATGTTTTTACAGGGTCACTGCACTAGTTTGAACAAGCAGTGGCAGTATCTATAATAGTCATGCAGTGAAGGCGTTCTGAAGGCGGAAACACTGTCAAGCGGTGCTGAAAGGTGTATTTTACATTACAATACTCAAGTATAACTACATATATTTGCACAATAACTATTCACCCTTCACATTTCATTTTCTTATGGATATTAATTTAGTCTTCATCATACATTTCAAAAATATATTCCATAGCAAATATTTCATACTCTTTCGACTGCTATTTCTACAAATGTTGCACCACTAATTCACGCAGATAGCTAATCACATTCTATGTTTGTTTTCTAATTTTTAGAAAGTGATTACTTCTTACACAGTAACAATAACCGTTGTGTGATCTGTGAATAAAGAGTTATTGAGACGACGACAAGGAAATTAAACCAAGGTATATAGTTTGACAGCATGTGGTATTTTTAACATCCAACACACAAACCACTATGACAGTGACACTCCAACCACCTAAATGAATAGTGTGATAGTAGTTCAGCTGTTTTCAAAACAATGTAGTTTTCCATTAACATGCAATACTTTGTTGTTATAATGCCACATGTGTATTGTGAATGCAACTTCACTGCAGAGCAAGCTGAAGGGAAAAAACTAGTCTATTTGTTCTTTTATTTGTGCTGAACAGTCTCTCTCTCTCTCTTCTCTCTCTCTCTCTCTCTCTTGCTATTCATGAAAATATGTGTTGATCCAAACTAACGTAATAGCGCCACTGAAAGGTCAAAAGCAACAAATGCACGTTGCCGCAGAAACAGCAGTAACAGCAAAATAAAAATAAATAAATAAAACTGATTCAGCATGAGTAACTTCTGTAAGTAACTTTGGGAATTGCTATTGAATTGGTAATTGTAAAAGATTCCAAAATATTCACTGATTTTATTTTATTTATTGTACCAGTTGACTCTCACATTTAATGTAAATGGTAACACTTCAGATTAGGGAACACATATTCCCTATATGTTACAACTGCAAGTGTGGTTTTTGTAGTAGTTTAGGTATGGAGTAGTGTTAAGGGATCAATAATATGGTCATGTTTAATAAGGAATTAATATGTGCATTATATAAACAGCCAATATGCTAGTATGATGCATGTTAATAAGCAATGTTGAATTGTGTTCTCTAATCTAAAATGTTATGAATTTACACATTATTTAGTGCAAGTGTCATTTGAGGTTGTCACACAAATGTGGATGTTCATTTATAGTTTTTTTTTACAATAGTATTTACAGTATTTTAGTAGCTTGACAAATTATTTAAAAGCAGTGTAACATTGAGGATTTAATAATTATGCCTGAAAGTCATTGGTGGTGCTGTGGATGATTATTTGCCTGGATGTGCAAGTTCCTCACGCATGCTAAATACTCCATTTAAATGTTTATTTTTAGCTAGTCCTTACTTTTAATCATCTTCTTGGATGCTAGCTTCACTAGTGCTCCTCCACTAGTTTAGGCCCATAATATAATTGTTGTTTCATAAAGCTTAAAGCAAGATTACACATATTCAAATTTCACTGTTTCACTCATCAATAACATTTCAAAGGAAGCATGGAACACAAAATAACATTTTATTTCCAAGGTGAACAACTGAATGTGCAATGTGATGAGATTGTGTATTAATGATAATTTTTTTTGTATTATTAATGTATTTAATTTTTTGCATGTGTTCTATTTATGCATTATATATTGTATTTATTTATATATTTATTTATTTATTTTTAAATATTAGGCACTATTTGCTATATACTGAATTGCATTAACAAGCAGTAAGCTATAAGTAAACATTCAGCCATAGATTCTCTTTATAGGCTGAATTCACAACAAAAGATCCACATAACAATGCAGTTTTATCCTTCAAGCCTTTCTAAAGCTTAGGTCTAAAGTCTAATGCCAGGAGAGGGGTTGGTTAGCAACATGTCAGAAGTCTTTCACCATGAAGTCACAATAGAAGCACTGGGGGAAGTGAGCATGGTGTGTGTCTTCATGTCAGGCAAAAGACAGAACTGAAGAGTAGGGAAGGCGGACACACTGTCCCTTAATATATGCAGCACTATTGTGTGGAGTCAATGCAGCATGCTAAAATGGGGCAAATGAGGGAGAAAAACAGTGGAGGGAGAGGAGAAAGAAGACAAGGAGGGAAGCACATGCAATAGTGGGGTCATGAGGATTTGAGGATATGTGTCTTGTGGACATCCATCTTAGCAGGTTGCATGCATGTTTCTGTCTCTTACTTTGCTAAGATGCACCTCCAGAAATATTCACAAAAACAAGAGTCTTAAAACTTGTTGTTCAGCAGCTGGTTTTCAAAAGACTGCACGCAATGTGGTAAGGAGACAAATTGCTTAAAGCATCTTTGTCTGAGGGTGAAAACCACACCATGTGCACTTCTGATTGCTGATTGGAGTTTGGATCTGTCAAATGAAAAATACAAGCAGAAAAAAAGCTAGACTGAGACCACAAAAGGAAAGAAGCCAGAAGAGGTAAGATAAATACCTGTTTTGTTATACCCCTTTTGTGCTCGCATACTGTATAATATGTATTGGTTTAAGCACTCTGTAAAAAAAATGAAATTCATAGATGCAGTATAAAAAAATAAATACTTAATCAGTAGTTGAAAACACTGAGCAGGTGGATAAAAGCCACACCCAAATTTGTCATTAAAAAACACAATAAAAAAATGTTTGTATAGTTTTAAAATTAAGAATATTAATACTCTAGTTTAAACTGAAATATAAATGTTCTTAAATAAAAAAGAACAGCTTTCATAAAACAATGCCTAACAAAAATCTTGATTTCTATATGTGATATATCTATATTTCTATAATGCTGAAAATATATCGGCCAATCATTTAAATCTTTAACAGTACTATGAACTGAAACTGAAAGATTGCCTTTATTTAAAAAGGTAAAAATCTACGTTTATGTATATCTATGTGTGATGCTCTGAACAGAGTGATGTCTGTATAATAAAACAGCTCACCACATCCCCCACATCCGTCTCACATGTAAACCTTTGCTGGTGTGATGCATCTTTCTATATCAGTTCAGGTGTTTTAACCAGTGTGGAATGATGTGTGAAGGGATTCTCAGCTCCTGGAATTTGACCCGCCAGTGTGTCGTGGTGTTGTTCATCTACTGTGTGCCAATATGCCAAGCCTTTCTTCCCAACTTCTGGTCACGCGTACTAACATTGTCCTGGGATTCATACACACACCAGTACATGACAGAACAAGCTATACTGAACATTACAATGGAAACTCTGAGCAAAATTATGGAAAGTCAACATGATGTAGATAATGAGGAGCTGGTAGGTTTCATGCAAGTGAATATTTCCGCTTTTTGCTTTTGCTGAATTCAATTTATTCTGGCAATATTTTTTAGATACATATTGATGACTTGAAGAATTAGTCTCACTGATTTGTTTGTTCCAGTATACTGGGCTTGGTCGAGGGTTTTGGCATGCTGTGGGTGAGGTGGCAAGTGCTAATGCTGAAATGGATTTCTTGAGCTCCACATGCTCTGATCCAGTCTATCACTTTGACTCTGAGAGAGTGGAAGAAGCCATTCAGATGCTGCGAGATTTCTGGGGACGAACGGTACTGCAGACCCAGGCTAAAGAGTACCAGGGGGCCAGGCATAGCCTGGGTCAGCTTTTCCACTCGTTACAGGTTGGCTAACAAATTATATTTATTATTCCTGCAACATTATATGTATTACCCTGTTGAAAAAAAGCAGCATATGCTGGTTAAGTATGTTTTGAAGCATGGCACCTGGTTTGAGCTGGTTTAAGCTGGTCCTAAGCTGGTTATAAGCTGGTTGTGAGCTGGTCTAAACATTAGCTAGTTTCTTAGGACCAGCACATGACCAGCTTAAACCAGTTCAGGACCAGCTTAAACCAGTTGACATGCTTCAGAACATACCTAAAAAGCATATGGTGTCTTTTTGCTACAAGGTAGTCTGCCGATATTACTCGATTTGTAATATTATGATATTACGGTCACATGTTGCATTGGCCATTAGACATTAGTAGCATTTTAGTTTTATTGTTTTTGAACAGAATATTGGGTAGCACTTTATTTTAGGGTCTCTTAGTTTCTTATCAACATGCATATTACTAGAATATTAGTCATTTATTAGTAGTAATTAAGCACATATTAATGCCTTATTCTACATGAACTTATTCTACATCCCTAATCCTATCCATTACCTAAACTTAACAACTACCGTACTAACTATCAATGAGCAGCAAATTAGGAATTTATTGAGGAAAAAGTCGTAGTTAATAGTTAATGAGTGTTCTCTGTTCTAAAGTGTTACCGAATATTGTTGGCAATACAGAATAATAACTGCTGTATGCATATGTTTGTAGGACTTTTACAGTCACAGTAACTGGGTGGAGATGGGTCAGCAAGCAGTGTACCTCCACCTTCTGCACCCAGAAGAGCCGTCAATTCCTGTAGCTTCAGGTGAGTTCCTCAGAGTATTTTGCAATAAGTCATTAACCACTCAATGTTCACCATATATGTTTTTGTTGTTTCCAGAGGGAACCCCAACCTGTGCAGAGTGCTACAGATTTAGCTGTTACAATAATCTGCTTGAGGAAATGATTCGTAGGACAGAACCGCTACTGACTACTGGCTATTTCAGCGCTTACCCTGTCAAACCACCAGGTATAGGCTTCATCATGTAACTTAAATTAATAAAATGTGTCCTGATCACATTTCACCCTAAAATTAGGATAGAGAAACAAGACAATTTAATTATATGTTGCATAAAGAAAATTAAGCCTATGTGTAAGACAATTTTTCTTTGTGAAATAATTTTGTGACAATTAAGAACATTTCCCATTTCCTTCTTGATTTACTGTAATGTGTTGCAATTTTATTGATTTGTGTGTACCTGGATTCCCATTACTGTAGTACTCTAGTAAAAACTTTATATATTTAAAATACATTTCATACTAAGTATAGTTCAAATCCATTAACATATTTTCAACATATCGCTCAAGACTTACTGATATAAAAATGATTATGAAACGTTATGTGGAGTATTACTTGGGCACAATGCACATTTCTAAATATTACCCTTAAATGTGTTTTCATGTCACTATTGATGAGGATTGTATAATATTTTTTAATGATATTGGTCTTTAAATGCAAAATACGTAAAGTGTACCTAAAGTGTACTTGCCACAGTACCACTTTAGCACAATCAAATATACATAAGAACATCTTTAGTTGGACTTCAGCACTACTTCCTCATAATTAAAGTGCATTAAGCACAAATTTGTTCCAATTTAACAGACTAACTATAAATTGACATATTTTTTAACTTAATAAGAACACCCAGCAATTCTACTTTTAGTAGAATTGCTGGGTGTTCTTATTAAGTTCAAAAATATGTCAATTTATTTATAGTATACTTAGCATTAAATAAATATAGTTCAAATACATTTGAGTATATTTCTTTTTCACTATATGGTACTTTTTACTTTATTACATAAAAAATTTAATTTTTGAACTGAAATTGTTTTTATTTAAATATTCATACATTGAGGCATTACCAATAAATAAATACTACTAAGATGAAAAAAATGCTTTACAATTTGCATCATGGTAATATGTCATTAAAATAGTGCCACTTGGCAAAATATCCCACAAATAATCTTAATTTATTTACTTTTACTATCTTTAAAAAATGTATAATTTAATTTTCCTTGAGTTTGGGGTGAAATATAACCTGGAAATATTATTTACAGATTTCATGAGATCTCTTTATTTGTAAGTGATTTTGAAGATTCATATCTGCTAAACTAATAAAGGTAATCTGAGTTATGATTCATTCTGATGGTTTAGTAAGCTACTTGTAAGAAAAGCAATATGCATTGTCTTGTTATTTAAAGGAAAGTGCAGTCACGGTGGGATTCTGGACAGTAGTCGTCACGAGGGAGCTGAAGGAGGAATCAACAAGGACAGCACATCTCCGCTGTTCTCCCCTCATCACTACCTCCATAAAGAAGCTGCCCATCTGGCTACCACAGCAACCCTCATAGTGCTCCAAGACCTCCGCAATGAGGTGGGGCCCGAAAGCTTCCTCAGGTCAGAGGTCAATTTAATTTAACATCAGTACTGCTTACAGTGATCTACAAGGAAAGAGTGGAATTGCTGTTTTACTTTAGACACCATGCGTGACACCTTTTGTTAATATTGAGTGCATGAGAAAAGGTTTGCACGTCTCTGCATTTTTTACCTTCCTGTTTACAGTCTTATTGAAATAGACAGTTTTGGTGGGCTTTTTAGTTATTTACTAATTCAGCAATTGAAACAGAATTATACAATGATGAAAAAATGTACAAGTGATGTAGTCTGTGAAAACCTGTAGGCTCTTCAGTGTCCAGCAGCCCCCAGCATTGGTCTTTGTCATGGACACAACTGGTAGCATGTTTGAGGAGATCACAGCTGCCCGACTCAGAGCCCTCTCCATCATACAGGCCCGTAAAAAGAGCCAACGCACTAGCCTGCCTGGAACTTTCATTCTGGTGCCTTTTCATGACCCTGGTTAGAACAATATCTTATGCGTATTACACAAAAAAAACTTCCAGTTTTCAAGATTTTCTTTGAAGCAAAATTTGTTTAATTATTTCTACATTGGTGATATCTCAGGTTTTGGGCCAGTGAAGGAGACAGATGACCCTTGTCAGTTCATGCAATACATGGAGGATCTGATGGCTCTTGGAGGTGGGGATGAACCAGAGATGTGTCTCTCTGCCATTCAGGTAACCATAACACCTGAAGACATTTGACATTCTCAGTAAACAAAATTATAGCAGACTACTGATAAAATCAACAGCGAATCCTCCATATTTGTGGACAACTAATACAAATATTGGGGGTGAGCAACCTTTTTGGTCTATGAATGTGTTCCAATTCAGGGGCTGCTTCCTCCAAATGATGTGGACATCATAGGCTTTGCTACGAAGTTTGAATTGAGAATTGATAAATGGGATGGTCTAGCTAGCTTATGGAGGATTGTTCTTGTAGCCTAGCAGCTGTGATAGCTGCAGTTGACGAGCAGCGTTTGAACTGGAATTTTTTTTAAGTGATATTCAACTATCTGGAAAAAAACAGGGCTCAAACCTGTCTAACTATATTTACTTGGGTCCATTTATTTACATAAAACCCTTAAACTATCTATAAAATCTTGATGAGATTTTCATCAACATTCAAACTGCTTTAAAGCGTTTTAGACGTTCGGATATTAATTGTAGTCGTCTGATGTCAGTCGCCATGGGTTTAACACCTCGGACATAAATCTAACTTTTTGGTCTACAGTTTGGTCAATTTCTCAAATGCAATTTGTCATTCATTGTGCAATTAAAATGTTCATAACGTTTGTTGTTGCTCATGAGCTACTCAAAGAAGATTGGAGATCTCCTCGCAATCTTGGTTCCATGGCCAAAACATTCCCATCTCATTACCCTGGTGATGGCAGCAGTTGGGATTGCAAAAGTTTGGAAATTTGGAATTATTATTTTATTGAATCTAGAAAATTACCTTAAATAAAATGGAGTGACCAATCTTGTTACTTTACTGATCAAAATTTCTTTAGACACCTCGTGTCCTACTTCTCATTTCTTTGCCAGAGAACTCAGCATAGTCAGTAATCTATTTATGTCTTTACCCCTAGTTGGTTAATGTAATAGCTCTCACTATGCCAAATCCAGCTCAAATTTAATCTGACAGTTGAATCGAGCTCTCACTCTTGTCAATTAACTTTCTTTCCCTTCATTAAGATAAACAGAAGGGCTGGAATTGTACCTGTTGAAAACGGATTAAAAATAACAGAGAACACAAAGAAATGCTGTGACCAGTAAATAACTAAAATAAATCAAGTTAATATTATAACTAACAAAATTTAAAACGGTCTCCGTGGTGATCATTGGAAATGCAGCACGTGCCCACAACGGGATGGAAGCTCATCTGTGCATTAGAAAATCTGTTACATTGGATCATCAGCATGAAGTGGCATACAAAGTTCTGGTGTTGTGATGTATGGGCTTTGTTATCTCTGCCCCTCTTCAATTAATTTTGATTGATCTACAACCATTTTATATGGCAGGATGTTCTCTCAAATGAAAGTTTCACCCTGCATTGAAAAAGTCTGTGTCCATGTTGATTTCCTCTTTCATGAGGGGAGCTAAATTGTAGTGATCATTGGAGATGCAGCACATGTGCCCACAAAGCCACTTCCTCTTCTCTCTGCAGCCGTGTCTCTGCTTCTCTCCCACTTCATACTAAGAAGAACTCCAGTCTAGTTGCTACCATTTGTCAAGGTGTCTGTTCCAGAAGCTGTCTGGTCACATCTAAAGTTCGAACACTCAGAGAACTGCATAAATCAAATTGAATCTTGGTAAACCCCAACCACAATTGTCTTTGAGCAATCAGCTCTTTGTTTGATTCCACTTTTTAAACTATCTCTTTCAATGTCTCTAGATTTCATAAATCTTGTCTGATTGACAACAGCAGTTTCACATTCTATTTTAAGCTCTTCTTTACAGAGAAAGAGCAAGTAGTTTATTCAATGCAAAATGCAGAAAACAGCTCCTCTGATATAGAATATGGTGTATAATATAATAGCAACAAATTATTTGTATTTCCTGTTTTACTAGAAAATAATATTCCCGCGAGATGTCTGTTATATATCTGTTCAAATAAAATTGATATTTCACTTGGTCACCCAATCTCATTCTCCCTAATTTTTTCCACGACTCAAAATTTCCTAATTCTTACATAATGCTCTGGTGCATATTCTAATCCAAAATTGTGGTTGAATATGCACCTGACTTTAGCCAAACTGACACTAAAATTATTCTCAGGTGACTTTTCTGAACGCAAACCGCGATAGCTCTGACCGCACTGGAGAACCGGGCCCAAAACAAATCAGTAAAAAATGTACAGCTACCCGACGCCTAATCAAGTCTTGCTTTGAGTTGGACGACATCTCACCCCATTTGAACACTATCACTTGTTTACTGATTACTTCAGCTGGTTCCTCAAATCATGTTCCGTTGTTACTATTTGACGTTTTATTCATGTTTAAAACTGCTCAAGGTTAGGACATTTCTGTTCCCTAAAGTGTATTTAAAGTTTAGGCCTGTTGCAAGGAAAGAACGTGTTAGCCATCAACTGCATTTATGATTAGTTTAAAATTATTACATTTGCAATTTACTCCAAATAGTGAAGGATCCAGTTTCTGTATCGTTCATGAACCAGGAAAAAAGGACATATTTGAAGGCCACATTTGAAGGAGCCCTCAAATGCAGCCTTAAAAGGAGATAGCCCCTAATCGGACAAATATAATAAACACTGTACACAGCACTAGCCTTTTCAAATTAAGTAATTTGCCCTAAATGTTATGGTCCAATGGTGCTTTTTACAGAGAACATATTTGTTATGCTTTAGCTCAAGTGGTAGACCATAATGCTAGCAATATCATTGTCATGAGTTTAAATGCCATGGAATACATATGGTTAGGATAAATACATTCTACAGATTACAGTGATTTACATTCTAAGTGTGTCTCTATCTGTGTGTCTTATGTGTGTGAATGTGTCTGTGGGTCAGTTGGCTCTGACTCATAGCCCTCCGCTGTCAGAGATATTTGTGTTCACAGACGCTTCTCCTAAAGACCATCATCTGCAGAGTGCAGTCCAGGCTCTCATACTGGCGAAACAAACAAAGGTAAACCACAAAAACACACTGTTTAAAACAGGTTTGTTTTAGGCTAAAATTAGGGTATTGTGTTGGTAGCTTAGCAGCATGCTAACATCAAACTCTATTGACTCTCCTGGGCAGAGAGGTATAAATGTTATGCATATTCCAGATCAGTTACTTATGATGTTCTATTTCAGCTATGATGCTACCTCAGAAAGCTGTTGCCTACAGTGTGTAAGCAAGGCAACTTAAGGTTTTGGAATAGAGGCATCGTTATTATGCATCTAATCTTGGTATGTTCTAGGTGAACTTTTTGCTCACTGAAAATCTAAGCCTCACGGGAAGAGGAAAAGGGATGAGAAAAAGGAAAAGAAGAGAATCTTTATCTCCTGGTAGATTCTCTCTATATTCCTCTCTTTCTTCTTTGTCTGGAGGAATGACTATATTCACTACAAAAACAGACATCCACAATGTGTCAGTCATTGTAGAAGACACCACCACCTCCAGCAAGGTATAGTCAACTGGAAACACAAGAGGACCAAAAGACCTGTTTTAAGAATTAAAGGATTAGTTCACTTCCAGAATATTTTTTTTTACTGATAATGTACTCACCAAAGATGTTCATGTCTTTCTTTCGAAAATAAATTAAGGTGTTTGAGGAAAACATGTAGAAGTACCCCTTCAGGAACTCAAGCTGCATTGAGATGCTATGGGAACACCCTCAGCAAGACCACGCTCTGAAGCACGTGCGGTTAAACCGGAGTCAGCTTTCTGTCATTCAGCAAGCGCTCTGTGTGTGTCAGCCTTATTTGATGTTGTCTGTCCATTATCACTCCTTTTTTAAATTATGATAGTGAATACAACATGGGGCGAGTGTGGGCAGCATCTCAGGCTGTGTGTTCCCGCGCTATATTATGAACGAAGATGATATAATTGTGAGCAGCATTCTTGCGGCGTTCGTGCTGTCAGCTCGAGGAAAAAAAGGGGCTGATTGTGCTAATTGTGGGCGATTGAGATTGCAGGGATCGCACTTGAATCTGGCAGACGAGATGGAAAAGGCCTCCCCCTATCTTCACCTGCATTCCCCAGATCTAGCGTTCACTCTCGGGTTTCGGAAGCCCGCACTGCGGTTCTTCCCCCTTTTAAGTGAGAGCCCACTGCTGCAAAGCGTGTTGCTGAGGCATTACGGTCATTCTCGGTTCATTATTGTGACGAGTGGGGCGGGGCCGAGAGCCGTGGGAACGGAGCGAGGCCGGTGGAGTAAGTGATAATGAACGACACCTGCACCACTCACCGGTCTCAAGTCCCACGGAGGAGCTTCGGAAAGGTTAGAGGAGGAGTGACGACAGTGAAAGACGAGAGAGGACCAGGCCTGGATTTTAGTTTGTGTTTTGTGTGCGGCAGTCGTCCATGAGGGGCTGCCACTTTTATTTTGTGTTTGTTTATTTTATTATTAAAGTATTAAATGTTCGCCGGTTCCCGCCTCCCTCTTCCCGATCTAAGAACTGTGTTACAATTATATTAACCCTTTCACATCAGACCGTGTATACTTGTCTGGTGGTTTGGCGGCATTTAATTCTGAGGAATTAAATAATGGATTTAATCTGACTCTGAGAAATAATATATATATATATTGTGTATTGGAGCCTCTTGGGATTAATTTCTCAAGTAAGAGTACAATGTTTTATCTCTCTTCCTCCGAGGAGGTTCCATGTTCCAGCTCCTCTTTCAGGGAGCGTCATTTCTCGTACTCCCCAGCATTTTGGAATCTCTGGGGAAAAGCGGGGTACACCGCATTACAAGGTGCCCGTCTCTCCTCAGTGCCCTCAGGAGATTGGTCTGCCAACCCTGGCAGAGTTCCAGGGTGCAGCGGTCTCCAGCGGGCGCTTCTCTCAATTACTTCCACCTGGAAATGTATCGGAGCTGAGAGGCTCGCCACCCCTTCGGGGGTCTCTAGAGCAGCTGATTCGGCCGTCTTCTGCCGGTCTTCCACTCAGGGCACCAAGCTAGCAGCTCTAAGCACACCAGAGGCTAGTCTTAAGAGACTGAAAATGGGTATTACAGGCATAGCTTCCATCTTAAAGGGACATTATTCCTAATTAAATACCTATCTCTGTCATCAATGTTAACCAACAAAAGATATAAAATAAATATTTACTTGTAAAGTAAACCTACTGTATCTAAAACATTTGTTTAATTTGTATCTCTACCAAAAAAAAAAACAATTATTCCAGTTTTTCCAAAGTCAATCCTTTATTCAAATTTCTTAGAAGCTTATTGATTTGCTCTAAAGAGATACGAATTAATGACTATTTCTGTATGAAAATTACATATAAAATAGCTATCAGAATAAATATTGGTAACTACAGTTTGACTAAAAGTAATGATTAAAAGTTAACAAAAATGCTATTAATTTTTCATCGACTAAAACTATGAAAGACTCAAATGACTAAAATCTGACTAAGACTATTAAGAATTTTCGTCTCAAGATAAAGACTAAGACTAAATAAAAAATGCCTGCCAAAATTAACTGCATGGTACACCGCATTACATGGTGCCCGTCTCTCCTCAGTGCCCTCTGGAGATCAGTCTGCCAACCCTGTCAGTGTTCCAAGGCACAGCGGTCTCCAGCGAGCACTTCTCTCAGTCTCTTCTGCCCGGAAACATAGTGGAACTGAGAGGCTCTACGCCCCTTCGGGGGTCTCTAGAGCAGCTAGAGCAGCCGTCCCCTGCTGGTCCCAAATCCATCATCTGCTGCAGCTAGTCCCATGGCCCTTCCAGCAACATACTCGGGTGAGGCAGTAGAATGTAGCATTTTTTTGCTTCAACTCTCCCTCTTTATAGAAATGCAGCCCCAAAGATTCGTCTCTGAGCGATCGAAGGTGGCCTTCCTGATCTCCCTGCTCTCTGGAAGAGCGTTGCTTTGGGCTCTCAGAGCAGCCTTGTTAACTCTTTCGATGCCTTCTCCGCTCACTTCAAGGATGTCTTTAGCCTGTCAACCAGGTCTCTATCCACAGCCGACCAACTCATTCGCCTAAGACAAAGCACTTCTTCTGTGAGCGATTACACCCTCCAGTTCCGCACCTTGGCGGCCTCTTGTAGATCGAACGAGATGGCGCTGATAACTGCCTACCGCCAAGGCTGCGGTCCCCAGATCAAAATCCAAATGGAGATTTATGATGACAATGTCGGCCTGCAGAGCTTCATGCAAAGGGCTGTAAGGATTTCCCAATGATTTACTGCCTGTCCACCAGCTGAAACCGCTCATTCTCAAGCCTCGCCCGCTGCCTGTCCTCCAGTACCAGAACCCATGTAGGTGGACACCAACCAACTCACTCGCACAGAACGTGCTCTATGTCTTTACTGCTGCGTCTCGTGGCACTTCATCCAAAAGTGTCCTTCTCATCCCCATACACAGCAGTGAGTACCCTCCATATCAAACCTTAAATCTCCATATTACCTTTTATGACAGTACGACTACTCACCCCTCATCATTCCATTACAGTATCCGCCCTCTTGGACTCAGGCTCCTCAGGGAATTTAATCTCCCAAATCCTCTTAACACGTCTTGACCTACCCCGCAAGCGGCAAGCTCAGGAGCTCAAGATAGAAACCATACAAGGGGAACCGCTTGGGCATATCAAGTATTGATCTCCCCTTGTCACTCTGCAGATTGGCTGCTTCCACCGTGAAACCATCTCCGTTCTGGTACTGGAGGGTCCCACCGTCAACATCATCCTGGGACACCCCTGGCTCGCGCAACATTCACCAGAGGTCAGATGGGATTCCAGCAAGATCTTGCGATGGAGTGAATCCTGTTTCCATAACTGTATCTCTAAATTTCCAGTCACTCCTGCACTTTCTTCCAGTCTCCAAGTTAACTCCACCCTTGTTGAGAGCCCCGAACCCCTCAAGAAACATGTGATCCCATCTAATTATGCGGCGTTCCAGGATGTGTTCAGAAAACAGGCAACCACTCAGTTACCCCCTCTGGCTCCTGGTAAACAATGGACTATGGTGGCTGGTGTCTCTATTTCATGTTCCGTACAATAGAATCGCCAATAACTAGAGCACTTTCATCAGGTTTCTCAGTTGGTGCATCACTTAGTGGGGAGAGCCTGTTTGATGCTTTGATCGGAATGGAAGAGCGTGTTTTGTCCCTTAACTAGGCCGCCTCACAGTCACCCAGTTGCCCTGATGCACGGACTCTACCAGAACCGAACAATATACAGGACTCCCTGAGCATCCAAAGCCGTATCTACAGCCCTCACATGCTTACTATCCTCAACTAAAGTTTGGATGCGTGTCTGCAGTTCTAAAATCGTCTCTGTCAACCTAACTATTTCCCTGCATTTATCACATGTGAATTCCTCGCTGCTGACAGAGACATATAAACTGTACATGTGGCAGACAGTGAAAACAACAATGTCAGGAGAATAAGCCATTACTCAGCGTGATTTATGAACTCGTGAAAAAACAGAGCAAGAGAGAAATTAAACGTAGCGAGAAAAAAAGAAAACAGTAATAGACGTGAATAGAAGCACAAATGACAAGCTAACCGGCTAACAAATGCTAATGCAATGTACTCGCAGTTTTAGATTAAAAGCAAACGATCAAAATAGTCAGATTAGTTTGATAGATAATATCAGAAATATGGTGGGAATTAAGTTATATTTTACCACTTAAACAACTGAGAGTGAAAGTAAGAGAGATATTCAACAGAGAAGCAAAGCTACACGGAGCTACAATTGCAAACCTCTCAGCAGCACGGCCAAACTCTGATAATGGAACAAGAAGTGAATACTCTCTCGAGGAAGGAGCCATCGAGGTTGCCCCTCCTCTTGCAGAGAGTCCAAGCTCTACAGCCGGTACTTCATCGTTCCCAAGGAGGATTAAGGGTTGCATCCTATTTAAGATCTGAGTCAACTGAACCACTCAGTCATGCGACTGAAGTTCAGGATGCTCTCTCTTCAAGCAGGTCGAGTCTCAGACCCAAAGCACACCAATATCGGGTTCTTCCTTTTTGGCCTTGCACTCTCACCCCGCACTTTCACAAATGAGTTGGGGTTAAGATTTAACGCCAGAAAAGTGTGCTTTCTCCATGACAGAGAACCACTTATCTGGGCGTGGTGTGGGATTTGACCACGATGAAGGCATGTATGTCCCCTGCTCGGATCAAGTCGATCCTCACATCAGTCAAAAGAGTGAGATAAGGCCGGTCACTCACTATCAATCAGTTTCAGAAACTGCTGGGTCTGATGGAAGCTGCGTCCAACATGATACACATTGACCTGCTGTACATGAGACCCCCAGAGTGGTGGCTCAAGACCAAGGGGTTCTCTTCGAGGAGAAACCCACTTCGCATGATCAAGGTCACGCGGCGATGCCTACGTTCCTTAGACATGTGGCAACAACCTTTTTTCTTGTCTTAGGGCCCAGTGCTGGAGCTCCTTGTCGCCATGCAACGCTAGTTATGGACGCGTCCCTCTCCAGTTGGGAAGCGGTCATGAGGGGCTACCGTGCCCGTGGTTTGTGGAGTGGTATCATTTGGAGATGCTGGCCGTGTTTCGAGCACTGAAACACTTCCTACCAGACCTAAGAGATCACCATGTGTTGGTGCACACCGACAACACAGTGGTGGTCTCTTACATCAACCACCAAGGAGGCCTGTGTTTGTACCCCCTTTACAGGCTGGTGCACCAGATCCTTGTGTGGTCCCAGGGAAACTCCTCTCGCTGAGAGCAGTTCACATTCCTGGGCATCTCAATATGGGAGCAGACATCCTGTCGAGGCAGGGGCCAAGGCCCGGGGAATTGAGGGAGGTCAGGCTCAGGTGGACCTGTTTGCGACTCGAGAGATATTGCACTGTCCCCTCTGGTTCTCTCCGACTCATCCAGCTCCACTGGGGCTCGATGCTATGGTACAGACTTGGCCGAGGCTTCGTCAGTGTATGCCTTTCCCCCGATCGTTCTACTCCCGGAAGTTCTGGTGAGAGTGCGCCGGAACGGGGTCCGTCTGCTAAGTAGCCCCTTTCTGGTCGGGCCGAGTATCGTTCTAAGACCTGATTTCTCTCTTAGACGGCTCTCCATGGGAGATTCCCATCAGGAGGGATCTCCTCTCACAGGCGGAAGGTACGTTCTTCACCCCTGCCCGGAGTTGTGGAAGCTGTGGTATTGGCCACTGAAGGAGAACAACTCATAGCCTCCGGTTTCTCAACCAAGGTTGTTGAGACCATCCTTTAATTTAGAGCTCCCTCTATGAGGAAACTGTATGCCCTGAAGTGGAAGTTTTTTACTTCATGGTGCGGAGACGCCAGCTCGACCCAGTCAACTGCCCGTTTGGTACAGTTCTGGAGTCCTTGCAGGCCAGTTTCTATGCAGGGCTAACCCACTCCACCCTGAAGGTCTACGTGGTGGATTACCGGTCTGCGTGGCGGCTTTACCAGCCTACCACTCCCCTCTCGGTGGCCAGTCAGTGGGTATACACCCCCTAGTTACACGTTTTCTCCACGGTGCACTGAGGCTGAGGATGAGGCCTCAGGTCAGAGAGCTTGTGCTATGTGTTGGATCAGGATGCTATTCCATATTCCTTCGGGACACGGGCCCCACTCACTTTGTGCTCTTCCACACTAGGCAGGGATTTAAAAGTCTGGCGGCGTGGGCATCTCATTCCCATAGCGTCTCGACGCAGCTTGAGTTCCTGAAGGGGAACATCCCAGGTCACGCATGTAACCATGGTTCCCCGAAGGGAACGAGACGCTGCGTCTCGGGGCCATACTTCCAGCATCCCTGCGAGCGCTTGCTTCATTCCTAGAAGCTAACACCGGTTCCACCGCACGTGCTTTTAAGCTTCCTGGACTCTGACGTGACCCGCCCGTGATGTCTCACCCATCCTTTGGACAGATTACACAAATGGTTCAGTGCATGGTCACGCTGAGGGGGTTCCCATAGCATCTTGATGCAGTGTCTCATTTCCTTCGGGGAACCATGGTTACATACGTAACATGGGACGTTTTCTCCTCATAATGGACTTCAATTGGGATCACTGGGTTGAAGGTCCAAACTGCAGTTTCAATGCAGTGTCAAGGGGCTCTACATGATCTCAGCCAAAGAATAAGGGTGTTCTTTAGCAAAGTGTCCAAAAAGGTAGGGAAAGAGAAACCCATATATTATATAGATTCATTACAAATAGAGTGAAACATTTCAAGCCTTTATTTATTTAAATGTTGATGATTATGGCTTACAGATAATGAAAACTCCAAATTCAGTTTCTCAGAAAATTACATATTGAAAATTTAATATTAAATAGGATCAATAAAAAAGGATATTTTTAACAGAAACGTCAGGTTTCTGAAAAGTATGTTCATTTCAATGCACTCAAAACTTGGTTGGGCCTCCTTTTGCGTGAATTACTGCATCAATGTGGCGTGGCTTGGAGGCAATCAGCCTATGGCAATACTCAGGTGTAATGGAAGCCCAGGTTGCTTTGATAGCGGCCTTCAGGTCATCTGCATTGTTGGGTCTGGTGTCTCTCATCTTCCTCTTGACAATACCCCGTATATAATCTATGGGGTTTAGGTCAGGCGAGTTTGCTGGCTAATCAAGCACAGTAACATCATGGTCATTGAACCAGCTTTTGGTACCTTTGGCAGTGTGGGCAGGTGCCACGTACCAATTTCCTAGTAGATGGCTGCATTGACTGTGGACTTCAGAAAACACAGTGGACCAACACCAGCAGATGACATGGCAGCCCAAATCATCACTGACTGTGGAACCTTCACACTGGACTTCAAGCAACATGGATTCTGTGCCTCTCCACTCTTCCTCCAGACTCTGGGACTTTGATTTCCAAATTAAATGCAACATTTACTTTCATCTGAAAAGAGGACTTTGGACCACTGAGCAACAGTCCAGTTGTTTTCTCCTTAGCCCAGGTAAGATGCTTCTGACAATGTTTCTGCTTCAGAAGTGGCTTGGTAGCCTGTTTCTTGAAGATGTCTGAGCTTGGTGACTCTTGATGCACTGACTCCAGCTACAGTTCACTCCTTGTGAAGCACTCTCAAGTGTTTGAATCGGCTTTGCTTGACAGTATTCCCAAGCTTGCGGTGATCCCTGTTACTTGTGCACATTTTCCTACCCAATTTCTTCCTTCCAGTCAACTTTGGATTTAATATGCTTTGATACAGTACTCCTTGAACAGCCACCCCTTCAGTAATGACCTTCTGTGATTATACTCTTTGTGGAGGGTGTCAATTATCATCTTCTGGGCCATTGCCAAGTCAGCAGTATTCCCCATTATTTTGGTTTCAAAGAACAAGAGATACCCAGAATGTATACTGTCTGGATGATTATTTATTGAAACTCAAATGTAAATATTATAATATTTTGAGATACTGATTTTTTATACTGATACTTTTATTAGCTGTAAGCTCTAATCATCGAAATTAAAACAACATTTTTTTGAAGTGTAACGAATCTAAAATATATGAAAATTTCACTTTTTGACATAAGAAAAAAACCTTTTTCACCATATTCAAATTTTTTTAGATGTATCTTTATACTGGTGCATCTCAATAAATTACAATGTCATGGAAAAGTTCATTTTAGTAATTCAACTTAAATTGTGAAACTTGTGTATTAAATAAATTAAATGTACACAAGCTGAAGTAGTTCAGAGAGAGCTCACGGGGAAAAGCAGAGGTGGAGGTGTTTGTTTCTATATTAACAACTTGTGGTGTGATGAAAGGAACATACACTCTATTAAATCATTCTGCTCCCCTGATCTGGAATTTCATACGCTTCTGTGTCGACCATTCTGGCTACCGAGGGAATTTACAGCCATCATAATCACGGCTGTTTATATACCCCCCCAAGCCAACACAGACCAGGCACTCAGGGAACTGTACGGGAATATAAGTGAGCAGGAAACCACGCACCCAGATGCAGCTTTTATTATCACGGGGGACTTTAATAAAGCCAACTTCAGAACAATAGCCCCAAAATACTTTCAACACATAACCATCAACACGCGTGGTGACCGTGTGCTGGACCATTGTTACTCCCCCTTCCGGGACGCGTACAAATCCCTCCCCCGCCCACCTTTCGGCAAATCGGATCACTCTTCCGTTCTGCTTCTGCCTGCTTATAGGCAGAAACTGAAACGTGAGGCACCCGCCCTCAGGACAATTCAATGCTGGTCGGACCAATCGGACGCTACACTACAGGACTGTTTTGATCACGTGGATTGGGACATGTTCCGGGCGGCGTCTGATGACGACATAGAGGCGTATTCAGATTCCGTAACATGTTTCATCAGGAAGTGTATAGATGATGTAGTTCCGACCAAAACAATCCGCATCTACCCCAACCAAAAACCGTGGATTAACAGCGATGTTCGATCAGCCTTGTCATCGCGGACATCTGCCTTTAAATCCGGAAACACTGACGATCGGAAACAAGCCAGCTACGATCTCAGGAGAACCATCAAAGCAGCCAAACGACAATACAAAAACAAAGTTGAAGAACACTTCAACAACAATAATCCAAGAAGCATGTGGCAGGGTATCAACAACATCACAGGCTTCAAAGGGAATAAACCAGCTACTGTGAACATTGCCGCCTCTCTACCGGACGAGCTCAACACTTTTTATGCTCGTTTCGAGGCTGATAACACCGCCCACACAGAGAGCGTTCCCACGGCTGCTGTAGAAGAAGAGGTGAGTCCACTCTCCCTTTCTGTCGCGGATGTAACACGATCCTTCAAACGGGTGAACATCCGAAAAGCCGTGGGCCCGGACGGCATTCCAGGCCGTGTGCTCAAAGCATGCGCTTTCCAGCTAGCCGGGGTTTTTACAGACATTTTCAATCTGTCCCTCTCTCTGTCTGTGGTTCCCGCATGCTTCAAAAAATCCACCATTGTGCCCATACCGAAGAAAAATAAAATCACATGCTTGAATGACTGGAGGCCCGTTGCTCTGACCCCCATCTTCAGCAAGTGTTTTGAGAAGCTCGTCAGAGAACACATCTGCTCTGTGCTGCCTGCTTCACTGGACCCACTACAATTTGCATACCGCAGTAACCGTTCCACAGACGATGCTATTGCCTTCACCCTGCACACTGCTCTCTCCCACCTGGAAAATAAGAACACTTATGTGAGGATGCTGTTCGTGGATTATAGTTCGGCATTTAACACCATAGTGCCTGCCACACTGGTTGCGAAGCTCCAGAGTCTGGGACTGAACAGATCTCTGTGCAGCTGGATCCTGGACTTCCTGACAGGCAGAAGTCAGGTGGTCAGAATGGGCAACAACACCTCATCCCCCCTGACCCTCAACACTGGTGCACCGCAGGGCTGCGTCCTCAGCCCACTCCTGTACTCCCTGTACACACACGACTGTACAGCAACACACAGCTCCAACGTCATCGTCAAATTTGCTGATGACACAACGTGATAGGCCTGATCACCGACAACGATGAGACGGCCTACAGAGAGGAGGTGAGTACCCTGACTAAATGGTGTCAGGAGAACCACCTCTCACTCAACATCGACAAGACCAAGGAGCTGGTGGTGGATTACAGGAGACAGAGCAGAGAACACACACCCATCTCCATCGACAAGACACCTGTGGAGCGGGTGAGCAGCTTTAAGTTCCTCGGCGTTCACATCACCGAGGATCTCACATGGTCTGCTCACACAGATGCAGTGCTGAAGAAGGCACATCAGCGTCTCTTCTTCCTGAGACGGCTGAGGAAGTTTGGAATGAGCCCCAGAATCCTCAGATCCTTCTACACCTGCACTGTGGAGAGCATCCTGACCGGTTGCATCACCGCCTGGTTTGGAAACAGCACCGCTGGCAACCGCAGGGCTCTGCAAAGGGTCGTGCGAACTGCCCGCCACATTGTTGGAGGTGAGCTTCCCTCCCTCCAGGACATCTACACCAGGCGGTGTACAAGAAAAGCACGGAGGATTATCAAAGACTCCAGCCACCCGTCCCACAGACTGTTCTCTCTGCTGCCCTCAGGAAGACGTCTCCGCAGCATCCGATCCCACACTAGCCGACTGAGGGACAGCTTTTTCCCTCAGGCTATCAGGCTAATGAACAGTCAGACATGACCCACCCTACAACACACTCCCACTCACACAACATGCCATGCACTGCACTTTAACACAGTTCTACCGGACTACACACACACAATGCACTAACACATCTGCTATCACTGGACACCATACAAAGCACACCCACGACATTGCATATGCATAATCTGTTGCACATTTGCACAACTATCTGCTGCTCAACCAATCTGCTGTACATTTATAATCTGTTGCACCTTCACATTATTACTATGTATAGATTACTTAATGTATAGATTGTGTACATACGGTGTATAATGTGTATTGGTAACGAAGTATGTCTTTATAGTACACTATGTGTACTGAGTATATGTATGTGTATTTTGCACATTGTCTTCTGTACAGTCTGTAAATATGTACTGTCCATATATAATTGTTGTGTCTTGTTTTGTTTTGGGTTTTTTTCGCACTGTCTGGAGCACGCTCGTAAGAATTTCACTCACCAAGGCACTTGTGCTGTGGTGATGTGACAATAAAAATGATTTGATTTGAATTGATTTGATTTTAGTTTATGTCTTTGCTTCTTTTAATTGTGATGTTTTTGGCTCAAATTTAACAAAAACCTCAACAAATTAGAATATGGTGATGTGCCAATCAGCTAATAAAATCAAAACACCTGCAAAGATTTCCTGATCCTTCAAAATAGTCTCCCAGTTTGGTTCACTAGGCTACACAATCATGGGAAGACTGCTGATCTGACAGTTGTCCAGAAGACAATCATTAAAACCTTTCACAAGGAGGGTAAGCCACAAAAAACATTAATTGCAAAAGAAGCTGGCTGTTCACAGAGTGCTGTATCCAAGCATGTTAACAGAAAGCTGAGTGGAAGGAAAAAGTGTGGAAGAAAAAGATGCACAACCAACCGAGAGAACCGCAGCCTTGTGAGGATTGTCAAGCAAAATCGATTCAAGAATTTGGGTGAACTTCACAAGGAATGGACTGAGGCTGGGGTCAAGGCATCAAGAGCCACCATCCACAGACGTGTCAAGGAATTTGGCTACAGTTGTCGTCAGAGGCGTCTTACCTGGGCTAAGCAGAAGAAGAACTGGACTGTTGCCCAGTGGTCAAAAGTCCTCTTTTCAGATGATAGCAACTTTTGTATTTAATTTGGAAACCAAGGTCCTAGAGTCTGGAGGAAGGGTGGAGAAGCTCTTAGCCCAAGTTGCTTGAAGTCCAGTGTTAAGGTTCCACAATCTGTGATGATTTGGGGTGCAATGTCATCTGCTGGTGTTGGTCCATTGTGTTTTTTGAAAACCAACGTCACTTCACCCATTTACCAAGAAATTTTGGAGCACTTCATGCTTCCTTCTGCTGACCAGCTTTTTAAATATGCTGATTTCATTTTCCAGTAGGATTTGGCACCTGCCCACACTGCCAAAAGCACCAAAACTTGGTTAAATGACCATGGTGTTGGTGTGCTTGACTGTTCAGCAAACTCACCAGACGTGAACCCCATAGAGAATCTATGGGGTATTGTCAAGAGGAAAATGAGAAACAAGAGACCGAAATATGCAGATGTGCTGAAGGCCACTGTCAAAGAAACCCTGGGCTTCCATACCACCTCAGCAGTGCCACAAACTGATCACCTCCATGCCACGCCGAATTGAGGCAGCAATTAAAGCAAAAGGAGCCCCTACCAAGTATTGAGTACATATACAGTAAATTAACATACTTTCCAGAAAGCCAATAATTCACAAAAAAAAATGTATTGGTCTTATGAAGTATTCTAATTTGTTGAGATAGTGAATTGGTGGGTTTTTTGTTAAATGTGAGCCAAAATCATCACAATTAAAAGAACCAAAGACTTAAACAACTTCAGTCTGAGTGCATTGAATTTATTTAATATACGAGTTTCATAAATTGAGTTGAATTACTGAAATAAATGAACTTTTCCACGACATTCTAATTTGTTGAGATGCACCTGTGTGTATATATATATATATATATATATATATTAGAAAATGACTGATCAGTTCGCTAGATAAGACATTTATTCCTTGGCTGGGATCGTGTAGAGCCCTTTGAAGCTGAATTGAAACTGCAATTTGGACTTTCAACCGGTTGATCTCCATTGAAGTCCACTTTATGGAGAAAAATCCAGGAATGTTTTTTCTCAAAAACATTCATTTATTTTTGACTCAAGAATGAAAGGCATGAACATCTTGGATAACATTGGGATGAGTAAATTACCAGGACATTTTTATTATGGAAGTGTACTAATTTAAATATTTGTCAGGACTGTGAATAGGATTCTGCATAACCATGTTTCTTTCTCAAAATAGGTGACTCTGCTTCATGCAGAAATTGAATCAGATTCATCAAACTCCTTCAGAGTGGACAAAGCTGTGACAAAAGTGGTTCTGCATATCACTGGTCAGCTCACACATTGTGAGCTTGTCAGTCCCTCAGGTACCCATACTTACACAGAGATCTCTTACTAGAAGAATAACTCCACAACGCAGTCAGCTTTCCTTACCACTAGTTCTTTGATGTCTGTTTTTATGTCACGACCTTAATAACCATACAGAGAGGCCCCAATCTTCATGTACTTTGGTGGTGGAATGATCTTTGTAACTCCAAACAGCATAGTCCTTCTCTAACTTCATAAAAACCTATAAAGACAGAAATATCCAGCCTGATCTCATGGCAATTCGTATATATTTTACAAGGTGGCTAATTCGTACAAATTCATACGACCTCACTCATACAAATTCATGCGATTTTTGGCAAATCATATGTATTTTACGAGTTGCACAATTTGTATGAATTTGTACGAATGACCTACACCTAACCCTCCCCTAAACCTACCTGTCACAGGGGTTTAGACAAATCATATAAAATCGTATGAGTGAGGTCGTACGAATTCGTATGAATTAACCACCTCGTAAAATAAGTACGAATTGGTCGTGAAATAGCATTGAAATATCCCTTAAACGCTTGACTGTTAATGCATTTAACAAACTATGTATTCATTATCTACTTTCACAGTATCACTTACTTTATTTATCTGTACTGTCTCATACTTTTTTGAGCAATTGTGGAACTTCGTATTCTGCACTTCACGTTACAGTCTCCCCAGGGTGAATCACTTACTATTCATTGTAGATTTCCTAATTTCCCTAATCTTTATTTCTCAGGTGTTCAACAATCTCTTCCTGGTACTGACAGTCCTCTGGCAGTGCTAGACTCGTCTAAGGGTCTAAATAGAATAAGCCTGCTGCCTCCACTAGAGATAGGTATGTGGCAGCTTACAGTCAAAACCAATGGGCCAATGACATTCAACGTACAAGGTAAAGATGCTTGTAAAAGCACCCAGTCTTAATATGATTAATTTAGTAATAACATTATGTTACAGTCATGTGTTTAACACTCTAGGTGATAGCAGCTTGGACTTCCTGTACTATTTTGCAATAGAAGCCAATGAGACACATCCAGGACTGAGGAAGATTGAGGGCAGCCCTATAGCAGGTCTTTCTCGTTGTTCTCTGAGCCATTTGTGTAATGCTAAATACATTTAGTATTTTCACTTTTGTTGGGATCTATACACATCAAATGATTATGTGAGTTCTTACCACCACATTTCTTCATAGGAGTCCCAGTGTTTTTAGTGGTTACAGTGACAGGCATGTCACCCAATGAGGAGGCCTCATTCAGTCACGTGACCCTGTTGGGGCCTAATGGGGAGAGCCTGCAGAAGGTATTGCTAAACTCCACATCTTCTCATTGGTCTGAAGAGGAGCTAGTGGGGTACATGTACTCAGTTCCCAGGATGCCATTCAGCATGCGTCTCTCTGGAAAGGATAGAAGGGGAAACTTACTCGAAAGAGTTTCCACTGAGATGATTCAACTGACACATGTACAAATACAGGTATGAATGGAATACATTAAAAAATAATGTGCTGGCAAATTTTAAAACAGCAAAGTGAAAAGTGCCCTTCATCCCTAGGTGCATTCAGCTCCACAGCTTCTTCCAGGTCACAGCTCAACTGTGCTGTTTGAGATAATTAATCATGGTCCCAGTCGTCATTTTAGTCTTTCAGCAAAAGATGACCGTGAGTATCTCTCCCACCCAGACCAACAAAGGTGAGAATGATAAAAGGAAAGCTAAATGACACAAATACATCAGAATTTACTAATTGTATATAAAACAAGTCTACCCAACGACTGAATGTTTATCAGCTGTTTGATTAAAGATTGCTATACTTTCCTATTTTAGCCAGAGGGGTTAGATATGTCACTGTTATTATTCCATTTTTAGGCTGTTTATCAGTGCAAGGGGCTCTGTGAAGAGGGAGGTTGAAGTAAGAACTCCTCATACTGCCCAGGCAGGGACAGCCATCACCCTGACACTGACTGTTCAGGCAGAAGACTTACCAGACTCAAATTATGCTGTGGTACATCTGGCAGTGATTCCAGAGGTATGAACCATCAAATGTGTGTGTGTGTGTGTGTGTGTGTGTGTGTGTGTGTGTGTGTGTGTGTGTGTGTGTGTGTGTGTGTGTGTGTGTGTGTGTGTGTGTGTGTGTGTGTGTGTGTGTGTGTGTGTGTGTGTGTGTGTGTGTGTGTGTGTGTGTGCGTGTGTGTGTGTGTGTGCGTGTGTGCGTGTGTGTGCGTGCGTGTGCATGTTTATGTGGTTTATGGGGACACAAATTTGTATAATGACATGGGTATGACATAGGAATTACAAGGAGAAGGTGATTTATGAGGACAATTTCAGTGTCCCCGTAATTCTAAAGGCTTATAAATCATACAGAATGAGTTTTTTTGAGAAAGTAAAAATGCACAAAGTTTCCTGTAAGGGGTAGGTTTAGGTGTAGGGTTGTTGTAGGGCGATAGAAAATACGGTTTGTACAGTATAAAAACCATTATGCCGGAGAGTCCTCGTTAACCATAAAAGCCAACGTGTGTGTGTGTGTGTGTGTGTGTGTGTGTGTGTGTGTGTGTGTGTGTGTGTGTGTGTGTGTGTGTGTGTGTGTGTGTGTGTGTGTGTGTGTGTGTGTGTGTGTGTGTGTGTGTGTGTG
Organism: Ptychobarbus kaznakovi; assembly: GCA_027422405.1. Taxonomy (NCBI): domain Eukaryota; kingdom Metazoa; phylum Chordata; class Actinopteri; order Cypriniformes; family Cyprinidae; genus Ptychobarbus; species Ptychobarbus kaznakovi. Next base: position 82,810 of record JAPDDN010000436.1, read on the forward strand.
TGTGTGTGTGTGTGTGTATAAATGCACGGAATATCTCAAGAACAGACACAGGCTGGGAGCCCACTCCAGAACTGTTTGAACTGGACCACACAGTTTTAAGTGGGACTCAATTTAAAGGTTTACTGTCTCATATGTAAATAAGACATTATAAATCTTTAAATGTGGTCATGTAACAATTCCAGGAGCCTGACAAAACACCTCCGGCATGTTCTTCCCTGCACATGGAGTCCTCCTGCCCCTCTCTGTGCTCTCAGAGCAGTTGGAAAGTCTCACTTGTAGCAAAAGACAAAGGTCACTCTGGACTGGCATCTATACAGCTGGCACAAGGAGAAGGCACTCTCATTCTTTCCGAAGTGTCTATGCAGAGACGTGAAGAACATTTCCCACAGCTTCATGAAGAGACCACAGGAGGAGTCCATCTTCCATTGCTACAGCCACAAAAGGACACCTCAGAACAGCACTTTGGAACAGAAGCTGAACTTGGACGTCAAAGGCTGGACAGAGTACAGTTGTTGAAGGGGGATCATCCAGTGAATATCAGTGAATGGACTAAGGGGAAACCCGTAATGATGCATTATTCTTCAGGCTGCTGTGCCCCTTATGCAGAGATTGTGCTGTGGGATAGAGCGGGTAATATGAGACGCTGTCATCTCAAAGCCAGTCAGGAAAGGGCATTACGAGAAAAGAACAGGGCACACAGTGGGAAATCTACTTCATGTCTAGTTCTCATGTTGTGGGGCATCTTAACATTGAGCTTTATCTATGACCACAAATGAAATTTGTTGAGTTCCTCTTATTATGCAACTCTGTTTGGACACATTTTACTAGTCTTTAATACCTAGCATGCTTAAAGGGATAGTTCACCCAAAAATTATAATTCTATCATTAATTATTCACCCTCATGTTGTTCCAAATCAATAAGACCTTCGTTCATCTTCAGAACACAAATTAAGATATTTTGGATGAAATCCGAGAAATTTTGTGTGGTTATTTTTGTTTTCTTTGCACACAAAAAGTATTCTCGTAGCTTTATAAAATTAAGGTTGAACCACTGATGTCACATGGACTATTTTAAAGGGGTCATCGGATGCAAAATTCAATTTTCAAGTTGTTTGAACATAAATGTGTATTGGAAGTGTGTGTACACATCCATCCTATAATGATAAAAATCCACCCAGTGTTTTTTTTTTTTTTTTTTATCCCTATGTTTAAATACCCTTTCTCAAATCAGGCTGTTCTGAGATTCCTGTCAGTACGGTGGCCGAGAGAGCTCAAATAGAAAAACCACCTGCAACTTCATGCATTTTACAACACACGCGCTGCAAATGCCCACAACACAAACAAATAAAGAAACGCACTACAAATAGTAAAAACACCTGCAAATTAAGAAAATTATTTCATCAATTTAACAACACACGCGCTTTAACAACACATGCACAACACAACCAAATGCCCCAAACACACCAAATAAAATAGAAAAAACACCTGCCAAATTAAGCAACTTCATTTTAAGAGAGCAATTTGACAACACACACTGCAAATGCTCACAACACAACCAAAAAAAAAAGAGACGCGCTGCAAATTAATTATTTATTTGGTTGTGTTGTATTGTGAGCATTTGCAGTGCGATTCTTTATTTGGATGTGTTTTGAGCATTTGCAGCACCTGCTATCAAATTGATGAAGATTTTTTTCTTGATTTGCTGGTGCTTTTTCTATTTGCATGTGTTTTCTGAAGTTACAGCGCATTGAGCTCTCGGCCACCGTATGTCACAACGACCTAGTTCTTTACAGGCCCCTCCCACGATAGTTGATTGACAAGGCTGTCTTACCTTAGACCCGCCCTGAGTGAGCTAAAAGCTGTCATCAGTCCGCCACTGCGTCGACTCCAGAGCAGGGGAAGAATAGGACGTCTCAGATTAAGCAATTTAGGTGTTTTGTTGTTGGATGTAATAATGAATATAGCAGTCGTCATTTACTGGACCAAAAAACGGCCTGCTGAAAACAGGGCTGATTTTGATATGGTAAAAAAGTTTTTTTAACCAAAGTATGTTATCGACTTTTAATTAAGACCCTAAAGAATCATATCAACTTGGGCATCCAAAATGGGCATCCGATGACCCCTTTAACAATGTCCTTACTACCGTTCTGGGCCTTGAACATGGTAGTTTTGGTTGCTGTCTACACAGGATCAAAAAGCTCTCGGATTTTATAAAAAATATCTTAATTTGTATTCCAAAGATGATCAAAGGTCTTACGGGTATGGAAAGGCATAAGGGTGAGTAGGGGTGTAACGAATCATCGATATGGATTGATATATCGATACGATGTATGACGATACGATGCATCGATGCCACGCGTAAAATATCGATATCTGTAGTATAAAAAGGCACCTTTATTTTGGCACTGTCCACATTTTCACATAATGTCCGTCTATGCATTACAGTCAATGCGTGCATTCTCGTTCAAACTCACGTATCAGGACTTGATATAAGGACTGCCCGAAGGCACATTTAAGCATAAAAGACGCTCAGGATTGTTGGAGTAACAGTCGAGCACTGTGTGAGAAGTTTTCCGCGCACAAGTTTTGTCCCCTTTTTCTTGACAAGAAATACCTTTATAAAGACGCGGAACCGATGTATTTCTTTGCATTCAAATCAAATGGGAGACTTTTCAGGCGCATGCTTCAGCTTTGCCTCAGCGCCAGGCACGAGTCAAATGAGCGCAGAAAAGGTACACCAGCCAAATGAGCTTTGACAGAACAATGATATGCTGTTAGGCTATATGTCAGTAAAATAAACTTTCCTGTCCTGTCAGCCATCACTGTGCTCACGGCGCATGCTCTGATCGCATCATCATAAATAAGCACACAAGAAACTATGAGCATACAACGTAGTTCTGTTGTCAGTTAAGTCATGAAATTACCAAATAGGTGATTAAAGCTGCAAACTGTGCATGCATGTATGTATGCATTATACAGTATTTCAGAACGTCTCTCAAATGCATACTAAAATATAGGCTATCGTGCAATTCCAGATCACAATAAGGCGCAAGCTGGTATGTATTTTAATTTTTTATTTAATGCACAAGTAAATGTGAGCACAGTGCACTTATACTAGAACATATGCAATATTTTTTCATTAATTTTAAAAGTACAAACGAAAATGAAACCATTTAAATGCATGAAACAATTTTTCATTCTGGCATTTATGTGCTGTTGTTTTTTCACATTCGTATCACTAACTGCATGTCTCATCCATGAGTATGTAATGTTCGAGAACAAGTTTAGGGGGATTTTGAGAACCAGAACCAAACTGACAGAGCAATAAAGCTATAGTGAGCCCCTTTATTAAAATACCTGGAGGTGAGGAATAATACAAAAATTGTCATATTACGTGATACAATAATTCACAAATATCTCAATTACAATTAAGTAGAAATGAATTGTATTCAACTGTGTTTTAGGCACTAAAATAGTCTAGTATTTTATAGTCAACCACATTTTTATATTGAAATAATGAAGATTTATGTGCCAGCCAAGGATGGTTGCTGGCCCCTCCCTGCCCCCATATGAAAACATCCTGGCTCTGCCACTGACACAGACAGCCACGCCAACTCTGCGCGAATACTGAATTTAGCATGGATGAATAAATACAGACAAAACTACATCAAAATGAACATTTTGGCTAATATCCTTGTAAACAGGATCTGTATCTGTAGAAAAGATTTTTAGCACTGAGCCCATAGTAGCATTTTTAGATTTATGTTCATGTTATATATTTTTGGTTGCATTTGTGAGTTAATAACAATTTAGATGGTTATTTAAAATATGTATATAATATTATAATATCAAATATATCGATATATCGATATACGATATACTCCTGTATCGATAATTTTTGGCATAATTTTTTGAGACAAATATCGTATCGCTGTGTATGAGAATCAATATCGTATCAAATCATGACAAACCATCCGATATACACCCCTAGTGAGTTATTACATTTACATTTTGTCATTTAGCAGATGCTTTTACACAAAGCGACTTACAATTGAGGAATACAATAAGCGATACATTATAAAGCAGCAAACAGTCACAGGAAGTGCTTGTAATACAACATTTTAGGCATTGTTCAGAGCAAAAACTAGCTAGACAGGAGAGGTTAAGGAAAGAGAGCAAAGGTGTTTTTAGTTTTTTGTTTTATTAAGAAGAAGTAGTCAAGTGAAGACGGAAGAGATGAGTTTTCAGGTGTCGCTTGAAAATTTCAGTGAAACGTTTTTTGTGCCTCTCTGTGAAGAGGCCTCACTCTGTCACTTCTGGACGAGGCGCCGCTTTGTCAAGTGTTGGAAGTAGGAGGGTGCTTCTGGAGGGATGTAGATTGTCATGGGCAGCCTTGGGCTAAGGTAGGAGGGTGCTGAGCCTGTGGTTGTTCTAAGATGTGGAATCTCGGCTCCAAGGTTGTGGGTTCCACAACTCTCGGCTCCAGCAAGGCACCAAACCCCTAACTGCTCCCTGGGCGCCACAACTGAGGTACTCCACTGCAGTGTGTGTGCCCCAAAACTGGAATGGTTAAATGCAGAGAACACATGTTCACTGCCACAGCGTTGACCACTGTATAATTGTGTATGTGACAAATAAAAATTATTCTTCTTCTCTATGCAAGCATGGGTTAAATGCAGAGAACACATGCGGGTTATACTCTGTATAAATTGTGTATGTGACAAATAAAAATTATTCTTCTTCTATATGCAAAGTGTCTTGAGATGCAGGGAAATTAATGACATAATTTTTGGTGAACTATCCCTTTAAATACTAGGGAGCCAGTCAGGAGAATAATGGGTGAAAGGTGGTGACATGAATCCCTTTAAATACTAGCAGGGCCTCGCTAATGGGGTGAAAGATGGTGACGATTATAGGGCGGCCACGGCAGAGGGGGGGGGGCAGTTGGCGGGCCAAGCTGCGCGTCATCTCGAGCTAAAAAGACTCAGACAGTTTTTAAGCGCTTCGCGTCAAAAGAGTATAAAGATGGAAAAGCTATTCATTTGCAGTGTTTTTAAGCCTGTTTGGTGCAATTTTAAACATTCAAAAGAGCCACGTATAAAGATGCAAAGACCGAAGCAAGCTCTCCTTCGCCGTTTGGTGCCGTCTGCACACGCAAAGAGCCACGGGCTGACAAATGGACAGCAAGACCGAAGCAAGCTCGCATCCTCTTTTCCCTCCTGCAAACAAATCGTGCAAACGTTTAAAAAAAAGATGTGAAAGAAAAAGAAAAAGATGTGAAAGAGTCCAATTCAGCACCACCGTGCGGTGTTCTGTGCGCACAGGGCGTGCGCAGAGGGACGTGTTTCAAATCGCTTGTACACCGAATTTGCCTCTTCTTGCTCTTGTACCGACATATACAAGATTATGTCAAAATACCCGTCTTGGAGAGTATCCTCGTTGGTTATGTCTTAATCAGTTGAAATTGGATGTGCATCATTATATTGGATTTATTGTCTCTTAAAATGTCGGTGTCCTTCATTTTAATATTAAGACGTGCTGAAATCGCGTTTGGTCTCGTATTGTATCGCATCCCTTGTCAGTGTCGTGCGCTTGCTATCAGTTAAAATCAACTAGTAAGTGTATTTACTTGTCTCATTAGTGTTTAGCGCGGTTGTTGTTGCTAGGAAACGCTTGTTTTGTTTACTGTGTGGAGATGTGCTGAAATCGCGTTTGGTCTCGTACTGTATCGCGTTCCTTGTCAGTGTTGGGTGCTTGCTTGGCCATTTAATGTGACTAACAGGAAAGTGTGTTCAGCTGAATTGGAGTAGTATTTTGTTAGATGGGTATAAAAAGCGTAGCTTACCGCGGCAGCGGTCGCGGCAGCCTTCGTGTGAAGACCTCCTCGTGAGAAGACCGAAGAGTGTAAAAACCATAGACTCTACCGTGCGACTCCCAGGGACACTGTCAAAGGATATAAGTATCGCTTTTTATTTGTTAGCATGTGTGTTTGACAGTGTTATTTTTTTAGGATTAGTGATAAACTACTGCCATTTGATTTGTTATCTATTTTAATTTTAGATAAATTATGTATGAATTTATTATGTCTTTTATAGGTATTTTCTTTAGTTTTAGTTTTAATAAATTGGAGTTATTTTAGTAACGTTACTTCAACATACTACATGGAAATTAAATAACACATATATATATATATATATATATATATATATTCCTGTGGCTCAGTGGTTAGAGCATTGCGTTAGCAGCGCAAAGGTTGTGGGTTCAATTCCCAGGGAACACACATACTGACAAAACATGTATAACCTGAATGCTCTGTAAGTCACTTTGGATAAAAGCGTCTGCTAAATGCATAAAAAAAAACAATATATATAATATATATATATATATCAGTGTTTGGCTTAGTGTCATGTTAGAATAATTTTTATACTCATACCTTTTGTTGTTTTAATATTTTGAATTTTTTTTGCTTTATTTTTTGTTTTCATTAAAAAAATTGTTTCAAAATGTTGTTGTATGCATTTGTCATTTTATTTAATTTCTCCATTTTCTTAAATGTGTGTATATATAGTATTTATAGAGTTTTAACTTATAGTTTTAGTTACTTTTTCTTATTTGTAAGTCGCTTTGGATAAAAGCGTCTGCTAAAAAAAGTAAAAAAGTAATCCTAGACAATGAAAGAAAGAATAACTGCTCTTGACGGAATTACTTTGTAGTTTTAACAATAATTAATCCACAGTCAAACCAAAAATTATTCAGACACCAGATCTCATTTTTTATATATAATTTTTTTTTACTAGTGGGTGCAGGACACTATAGTTAATTTATGTAAGGGAGTATAGCAAAATTATGTAAACTGTGACATATTTTACCCCAAAATTCTTCATACAGTGGACTACCAGTAAAATGGATTTAAAAAGTTGGGACCAAAAATGATTCAGACACTTTGATCATGTCAGACACCATTGCTAATGCAACCTTTTTTACACCACAGACTGAACAAAATTAAGCATTGCTTTGTAATTGGTAAACAAAGTATTGATAGTTGTGTAAATATTGTCATACTAACGGTTGTCTGAATTTTTGGTTGATTGTAATCCATTACATACCTTTCTGTCAAAGTCATATGACATTATCAATATTAATTTGTTTAATTTGTTCGTTAAACAGTTTAACTCTGAGTTCTTGTCAAATTGTATTACCATGTTCTAAACTATTGCAAATAAACTGTGATAATGTGAGAAATACTGAAGGTGTCTGAATAAATTTTGGTTTGACTGTATATTTAATTTTTACAGTGAAGACTATGCAGTGCTATTTTACATTTAATTATTCGGCTTCTGTTCCTGGACAACTAAAAACTTGAAAAAAACTTAAAATTGTTTAATTTGTATGTTCGTTCTATTTTATTTAATTGTGATATTTACACAATTTCAAACAGGGCCCACTGGTACAACCTGCACCGGGGCCCCGCAAACCCCAGCTACGGCCCTGATTACTAGTACACAGAAAAACAAGAAATGTTACTCAGGAATCGTATATTCTGTGAATGTTTAGGTCTTCACAACATATTTGTATGTCAGAAATGTTGTACAAACAAAAACGTACAAGTAAATATAATATATGAGTTCAAGTTCACAATTAACAACATGTCAAACAAAGTCCTGTGTGCAATCCACTTTTTTATTTTAGCTGCCATAAAACCTCTCTGTTTTTACATGTCTATGATTTGTCTGTTCTTACCCATTGGACATAGAATGTTCGGTTATGACTGTAACCTCGGTTCCCTGAAGAGGGAACGAACGTTGCGTCGATTTGACACTTTGGGAAATGCTTTGCGTGATATGTCTTGAAGCACATGTGAAATCAATCCAAGGTGTAATGGGACGTCAGAGCAGGTGACGTCACGAACCAGGAAGCTATAAAGCCTGCCCAAACGAAGCTGTCACTAGCTTAAAGTCTGAGTAAGTCGCCTACAGGCATGAAGGAGATATGGCAGGGGACGCAACGTTCGTTCCCTCTTCAGGGAACCGAGGTTACAATCGTAACCGAACGTTCCTTTTCAAGGGAACTCTGTTGCGTCGATTTGATGCCTTGGGGAACGTTAATATAACACCACCATAGCGACGAGTGCCTGTCCTGTTTGAAATCTAACGAGCAGCACTAGGACGAGAGCACTTGGGAAACTGGGGGAGAGTCCAGGTTTGAAGAATAAAATCTGATGAATGTGTGCGGTGGGGACCAACCTGCCGCATCACAAACCTCTTGGAGAGCAACTCTTGATATAAGGGCCTAGGGGCCGCCATACTCCTGGTCGAGTGGGATGCCATACTATGGATACTCCGCCATACTATGGCCATCACATAAACCTTTAAAATGGGTGGGGATAGCCCTGCAGTGAACCGCTCTTGCAGGAACTCCAGCACTGTACCAACTTGGCAGTTAACTGGGTCCAGCTGATGGTCACTACACCATGAAGTGAAAACTCTCCTCGTGGAAGGGGCTCAGGAGTGTAGAATGGTCTCAACAACCTCAGTTGAGAGACCTGGGTCTATGAGCTGGGCCCCCTCAGAGGCCAAGCCCACAGTTTCCACAGTTCTGGTTGGGGGTGAAATATCAAGCCCCCTGCTTGGGACAGAAAGTCCGTCCTGACGGGGAGCTCCAGAGGAGGCCCGTCGAGAAGGGATATTATATCTGGGAACCCTACTCTGCCCGGCCCCCGCAGGGCAATGAGAAGTAGAAGAACCCGGTCCCGGCGAACTCTGTCCAGGACTCCCGGGAGCAGACCGATTGGGGACAATGCATACAGATGAAGCCTCGGCCACGTCTGCACCATCGCGTCCAGTCCGGGAGGAGCTGGATGCGTGAGGGAGAACTAGAGTGGACAGTGAGACGTCTCTCGAGACGCAAGCAGATCCACTTTTGCCTGGCCGAACTCCCTCCATATCAGCTCCACCCCTGTCTCGACAGGATCTCTGCTCCTATATTGTGGACCCCCGGGATGTAAGCTGCTCGAAGAGACAATAACTTCCTTTGGGACCACAGGAGGATTTGGCACGCCAGTTTGCAAAGTGGACGTGACCGCAAACCCCTTGGTGATTTATGTAGGAGACCACCGATGTGTTGTCTGAGCGGACGAGCACATGGTGGCCCCTGAGATATGCTAGGAAATTCTTTAGAGCAAGAAATACAGCCAACATCTCCAGACGGTTGATCTCCAGAGATCTCCAGAGACGGTCTCCAGAGATGATGGTCCTTCCACAGACACTGACTTGAGCGTCCCTCTAAGATTGCTCCCCAGCCCGTGAGAGAGGCATCTGTCGTTAGCATCTTGCGATGACATGTAGCTCCCAACACGGGACCCTGGAACAGAAACCAAGGTTTATTCCACATTACCAAGGCATGTAAACATCGCCGCGTGACCTTGATCATGCGAAAGGGGTTGCCCCTCTGGGAAAACTCTTTGGTCCTGAGCCACCACTGCAGGGGTCTCATGTACAACAGTCCAAAAGGTATCACATTGGATGCTGCTGCCATAAGACATAACAGTCTCTGAAACTGTTTCACAGTGAGTGACTGGCCTAGCTTTATTCTTTTCACAGCCGACAGGATGGACTCTATATGTGACAGTTAGAGGCGCGCCTGTATCAATGTTGAGTCCCATGCTAAGCCTAGAAATGTGGTCCTCTGTAGTGGACAAAGCACACTCTTTTTGGCGTTTAGCCGTAACCCCAACTCTTTCATGTGGGCAAGAACGACATCTCGATGCCGAACTGCCAACTGTTGCGACTGAGCTAGAATCAACCAATCGTCGATGTAGTTCATTATGCGAATACTCTGAAGACGCAGAGGCGTCAGAGCTGCATCTACGCATTTCGTGAATGTGCAGGGTGATAATGCTAGGCTGAACAGAAGAACCCAATATTGGTATGCTCTGCCCCCAAAAGTGAACCTCAGGTACTGCCTGTGATACGGAAGGATGGATATGTGGAAGTATGCGTCCTTGAGATCTATCGTGATAAACCAGTCCTCGGATCTGATCAGTGGCACGATTTGTCTCAAAGTTAACATCTTCAACTTGAGCTGCATGACGGAGTCGTTCAGAACTCGAAGATCTAAAATGGGACGCAACCCTCAATCCTTCTTTGGAACTATGAAATACCGGATGTAAAACCCAGTTTCCCTGTTGGAGTGAGGTACATATTCTATGGCCCCTTTCTATAACAAAGCTTTCACTTCTTGTACCATTACCAGAACCTGCTGGGGGGGGCCACCTCGGTGGAAAACAGCCCGATAAACCTGGGCGCGCGAGACCGAACCTGTATTTGATACCCTTTTTCTATAGTCTGCAGGACCCAACAAGATATATTTGGCAGAAGTTTCCACGCTGTCAAAATTCTACTAGAGGTACCAGCCTCTCGAGACTGGTTTCTGGAAGTATATGTAGTTTTGAAACGGCGAACCGACAGGAAGCATTTGAACTGACTGCTCTGAAACCCTCCTCGGAGGGGGCGGCATCCCAAGGCTACCGCCGGAGACCACTGCTCCCTGAAGCACACGAGGTGGCAGGGTTGGCAGAACGGTCCCCTGAGGACACCGAAGGGAGACGGACACCGTAAAATTAGATTTTGACCGCTCCACTTGTCCTCATTGGCCTGAGCCCTCGGGCGTCAGGACTTCTTCCCCGCAGCTTTCTTAGAAATTATAACGGTCCTCAGATCCGTTTTACACTTCGAAGGCTGCGGTTGAGCACGCTTCCCGTGTCACCATTATTTAGGTGGGGGAGCATGATAAACCACGCTCTGTCTCTGTGCGCATGGTATGAGGAGCTGGCTTAGATGTTTGGGGCTGCTCCCGCACAGCAGCCCCGGAGATATGAGTACAGAGGGGGAGGTGTTTCTGGAATGCAGCTGCTTGTTTAGCTGATTCCTGAAATCTCTCGACAACCGAATTAACTGCATCGCCGAAGAGGCCAGAGGGAAAAAAGGAGCATCCATAAGAAAGTTTTTATCTTTTCTCTTGATGTTACTCCGATTCAACCATAAATGTCTCTCAGTGGCCACCAGGTGCTGCCATAGCCCTGAGAGATGAATCTGTGGCCCGACGCAGTTCGCAAACTGCTTTCGGACCACAACCTCCACCCTCATCGTGATCGCCTAACAATTCAGCCTGCTAGGCTTGCAGCAGATACATTGTGTGTAAACACTATGCTGCCTGACCAACCGCTGAGTAAGCCTTTCCCACCAGTGCTGATATTGTTCTCACTGTCTTAATGGGTAATACCGGGGATTTTATTTATTTATTATAGAGGAATAGTGAGATGTTTGTGTACTATAAACTCTATAGGGAACTGGTTTATCCCACGGTCTTGATACCTCGGTGTGGAGTTCAGGAAAAAACGGCAGTCCCCGGCGGGTTGTGCACGAGGAGGCAAGAACGAACATTTTTTAGAACGAATGTCTTCTCTGCTGGCCAATCGACCGCTCTTGTTACAACCTCAACAAGCTCCTCATAAGCATGAGACTGAGGTGGCAAATCCTCAGTATCTCTTGCATTGACACTAACAACATCTAATTCCTCAGAATCAGATAGTTGAACTGTCTGTGCCTCGATCGGGGCAGAAGAAACTACAGCGTGTGCTTCCCAACCCTGAGACGAGGCACTGAACCTGTCAGGTGAAGACTCTAACTCTGCTGAAAAATCCATTTGCAAACCCCAGGACTGCAGCCTTCGCTGTGCCTCGGCAACAGCGGGACCAGAGACCTGGGGAACGCGAGCCTGAGCGCCCTCATTGTGAAAGAATGCCAGGCGGGATCGGAGTGTCCGAAAGGGAAGCACATCGCAGTGCTCACAGGGCAGGCTTTATAGCTTTCTGGTTTGTGACGTCACCCGCTCTGACGTTCCATTACACCTTGGATTGATTTCACATGTGCTTCAAGACATATCACGCAAACCGTTCCCCAAAGCGTAAAATCGACGCAACGGAGGGAACATAATGTGCATACTAAAAAATGTACAGGTATGGTGATCTTGATTAGGGTTGGAGAATAATTTCAAGTTTAAATAAATATAATAAATTGTATTTAGCTTGTCAATTTAATTAATATATTCAACCATCATTCAACCACTGTTGCATTTAGCAACCTGTTGTTTCATTTTTGCAAACATTGGAGGCTTCTCCAGAGGGAGGCTTTGATACAGAGCAACCAGTATATAAACCAAATGAATGACTCAAAACATACTGCACAGCAAATGTAAATCAGTTTAAGCAGTTACTGAATTAATCTGGCTCACTAAACCACAAATTATTACATCTTTCCTGATGATTCAAAATTAACTAAGAACTCTTATTATCTTGCATATAAAAACATAGAGATATAAACTATTGACAACTTATGTTGTAATTTGTGGCTTGCATACCAGGGGCAAGACCAAAGGGCCAGGATGATTGATACCATGGTTTAAGAGTGTCCATAACATCCAACATGCACACCACTATGACTACACCACTCCAAACACTTATATAAGTAGCTTTAAGGGTAGCTTAGAAAAACAATGTAGGTCTTCCTCTCTCAAGTGTAGATTTGGAAAGCCTACAGTAATTCATTGTAGTAAATGTTTTTTTCCTATATGGTTCTTTCGCTCATACTGTATGTAGCTTTTAACATTCTGACTTATTCTAGTGAATTGTTTCATCCAAACTGTCCTGTAAATGAACAGATTATTAAATTATTTGATGATTGATTTGAGTCACTATCCATTCTAGCTCTCAGTTCATCAGATCATTAATAGAAACTCCAAGAGCTGAAATTATTGGTACAGATAAGGGAGATATCCAAAACAAGTACTGTTGGTGTGCCTCTAGGAACAGGCTTGGTAAACACAGCAAACAACTTGTTCAAAATAGAAGCTTGACTGTGATTTGACTAATTGAAATTACAAGTAAGAATAGAGACAGATTATGAGAGTTTCAAAGAGGATTTGAAAGGAGAAAAAGACCAAGATCCACACTACTTCACTACAGAAACTAAGAAAAGGTATGTATTTATTTATTTATGCTTGTTTAACATTTTCTTTAAAACATTGTTATATATGAATTTTAGGACAATTAAATCTAAAGTCATATAAGGAGTACAAGTTGTAAATGATCACAACAAAACAATTACAACAGTTAAATGTTTTTCTTGGTTTAATGTTAATTGGAAGCACATATCTGCTGCACTGAATGTCTTCCTAGACTGGAGGCTTATA
>JAPDDN010000561.1:0-78112 GCA_027422405.1 Ptychobarbus kaznakovi
ATTCATCTTCAGACACAAATGGAGATATGTTTGATGCATTCCGAGAGCTCCTGGACCCTCCCATAGACAGCAAGGATCCTTTAACGATCAAGGTTCAGAAACGTAGCAAGGAGATCCCTAAAATAATTACATGTGACAGCAGTGGTTCAACCGTCACTTGTTTTTCACCTTTTACGAGAATTACTTTTTGCTCTGATCATGTAAGGATCCTTGCTGTCTATGGGAGGGTGCGAGAGCTCTCGGAACACATCAAACATATCTTAATTTGTGTTCAGAAAATGAACGAAGGTCTTACAGGTTTGGAACGACATGAAGGTGAGTAATTAATAATATAATTTGTATTTTTGGGTGAACTATCCCTTTAATTAAAACTAAATGAAAATGTATTATAATTTAAATTTAAATACAATTAGCTTAGAGTGCTTTTTGACCTAGTTAGGACTTAAGTACATATTTTATGCCATTTCATAACTATTATTGGTTTAAAATATGGTTGAAATGTACTGACATGCATTTATGATAAACTACAATATACTTTAATGTCATTTCTATTAAAACCCGCATGTCATGTATTAATTTTTTTTTAAGTTAGATATTTGTAATGATGAATTTGCAATTTAGTACATTAAAATGAATTATGGTTGCACTTTCTTTTAAGGTGTCCTTGTTAACAGAGTAATTATACATTTAAGTACTGAGAAATAGTTACTACTTAAGTACTATATGGTTAGGGTAGGGTAGGATTAATTGGATGTTTTTTGCATAATTAATTGTTATTATATAGAAGTACATGTAACAAGGGCATCTTAAAACCAAAGTGTTACCTATTTTAACTGTATATGTATTAATTAACGGACAGTTCAAATTATATTGAAGTACTTTACATATGCTACTAGTAAATAGTGCATAAGTGTGTTAAGAAACTGTCATACAAGTGTACTCTCTTTAAGTACACTTAAGTGGTCTCTTTATATTTCATTCATATTTCATTATCTCCATAAACTTTCCTTCTTTTAAATATACGTTAACAAAGATTTGAAGTATAAATGTATGCTTTCTATATACACAAGAATATATTTTGAAGACTATTGGTAACCAAAGAGTTGAACGGTACATTTACTTACACAGCATTGAAAAAATACTAAGTCAATGGATACCTGTCAACTGTTTGGTTACCAAATATACCATGGTACTGAAAGATTCCCATACATCCCATAATATTTATGCCCAGGGTATTGAGTGAATCAAGAAAGTAAGTGTTTCATATGAGAACAAAAGCAGATGGAGAGGTAAACAAAATAAGAGACCTTGATAACACAGGCGAAAAGAAAATAATTTCAGAGGTGAGAAAGTTATTACATTTTGGATAAAAAAAAATAATTGCACCAAATGAGATTAAGGCAGAACATAATGTGAATCGAGAAAGCAATTTAGGTCAGTTGTTAATTCATACTATCTTAAAATACGACCATTTCCAATGACAAATGAATCACTGATGTTCAGTTTGTGGTGTTGGTGGATTGGCTCACATTAACTGGCTGTCCTCATCATACGCAAGAACCTGCGTGACGTCCCAGTCTCCTGATGTGATCGACTGTAGAGTATCCGTGCTGCTGTTGGGCTTTATGAAGAAAACATATTCAACAGACATCAATCATAATGAACGGAACTCAGTATTGTGAATAATAGAATATTATTCAAATATAAAAGAACGTGTGTCATTTTACAAATAGAGAAGGTAGAGCATGTTTGAAGAAATGACTAAAGCAAAGCCTTAAAACTAATCAATTAAATGCTGTTTAACTGTAAAAACGTGATTAGTTCTCACAAAATAAATTGGCTTGAGAAAATGAAGGAACTTGTTTGAATTAATCATATTCGTTAGTAAAATTAATCTCTTGCTTTGGAGTACTGAGAGATATGCTACGTCTAAATATTGCAGTTTAATTAACATTATTGACAGAAAATCTTTCACTATGAACTAATGTTGTATGAAAAAGCTACAAAATTCTCAATTCGTATTTCACCAAAAAATGACAACATACTGGTTAAAAGCAACATGCTGGTAAACTTTTTTATGTATGTTTAATGTGTTTAATTCCTGTTTTTGTTTACAAAGATGTTCTCATTAGTTAGTCATTTATCCATGCATTTCTAGTCCAGTTCTAGTTCTCCTGTGTTTTAGTTCAATGTTTGTCCTTTCTTGTCTTTATGTTGGTTGTTTCTCCAGTGTCTAAGTGTTTTGTTATTTGGAATTGTGTAATAAATATACTGCTCTAAACTCTAAGCGCCATCCAATTTCTATATATATGAAACTGCATAGTTGCCTTTAATCAGAAAGTTTAAAAACACCCAGTCGCTGAAGCTTGTACCTGTGAGATGGACATGGAGATGTGGCAGAACTTCCCTCGTCCTCCCTGTGGGATTGCTCTGGTGAAGAACAGCCTCAGACCGTCTTTAGAGAACAGCGGCTCTTCATTCTGTTAGAGAAGTGTAACTCTAAACGATCATTACCGCCACACCAGCACCATCATTACTGTCACCATCGTGATGTTTCCTCCCATGCTAGTGTTTCATCATTTGGTTTGCTCTGCAGAGTTTTATAATTACTGAATTATAAGACCTGCGGGAGCACCTAAGAATGTGTCCGCACTACAGAGTGGTCGTATTTCTCCAAGCAGCACCAGAAATATTAAAACCATAACAACATATATTAGAATGTGAATTATTATGATAATGCAGCGCATATGTAATAGTTAGTCTGTGCCCTCAGGCTTATTTCTGCAGGAGTCGTACGATCCTTTATTCATGTTATTGCAAAACATTTCACACGGCCACTTCCTCCCTCTGGCGAAAAACAGACATGAAAAACTAATCAGGAAAAACAATATCAGCTCAAGTACGGTACTGTGGGGAATGTGATAAGACAAACAACATCAAACGTTCTCGACTATTCAAAGCATTGACAAACACTGACATGGCACATCTCATCATTTCTTTTTGTTTAGTTTCTTTTGCTCTTGTCTGGGCGGAGAAAGTTAATGCTTACTTGTCTGTGCAGCCACCCCTCACTTTCATCCTCATGTTTCTGAAACAAAAAAACAGACAATCACATGGAAAAAATGCAGCAAAACATCACACGAGTGTAGTATCTAGTTATGTGGCTCATTAGTCCCAATTTACTGAAACTGTGAGCGGCTTCTTCTACCCTCTGATTCCACCAAATCAGCTATCTTCAAAATAGCATAACTGAAAATGGCACAGCTTTTTACTAAGATACATTCAAATGTGATATGATCTGAAAGCAAGACGATTACACTTACAATTAGCATTTGATTTATTTTATTTTAGAATACTAGTAATTAAAACTAAAATGTGGTAACTATGTATATGAACAAAAAATGTATGACTGCATTTAAAAAATAAGACAGTACCCAGATTTGAAGACTAAAATAAGATTTCACTTCTACTGTTAATACAATTTTGGTAGGCTACCATGAGATGGATGGACTAAGTGTTATATCATTCATATGGGCTACCTGTTATTTAAGTGTATATTTTTAAATGCGATTGTTGGTACATTCTACCAGTATTTACCATACATCCAAAACAAAAATTAAAATAGGAAAAATATGCAATATAAAAATAATTTAAGAATTGTTTTTTTTTCTTAGTAAAACTCAAGAACTGGTTTTCAAAAGGTACATCTTGAAAAAGGGGGGGTCGTCTTATATTCGGGTCATTACATATATATATATATATATATATATATACACACACACACGCATATTGTTTATGTGATTAACTTGCATTATAGAGGGTTGGGCTGTTTTTAACAAAACAAAACAGTAACACCACAGTCGAGTAAGCAATCAACAATACTATAACCAGGCATCGATTAAAGCACTGTTCATGCATGTCATTGGTTTTAATAAACCTATGCTGGGAAACGGTCGCTTCATTGTACCGCACATTTTCATGTGAAGTGTGAAATGCCCTTTACAGTGCACTTTGGAATATACTTCTCAAATCCAGGCATACCTTGGTGCAGACACCCGTTGTGGCCACACAGAGGGTCATGATGGAGATATTCTGGGCTCGGTTCAACCAGTTTACAGCCAGTTTTGTGCTTGTGGCCCACTTCACCATCGTCACATAGTACTCGCTGTAATATAGATAAGAAATGAGCAGAAATGTCTTCTGTCAGAATCACTATAATCCAGTCACTCGGTTTGGACTGAATCTTTAAAATGTCTTCAAAACTTTAAATGCCCATACCGACAAATTAGGTATATTTATTAGATTTTCTGGCAGATTAAATAATGTGTTCAAATAGGGATGTATAATAATCAGTACCAACAGGCACAGGCTGATATTTTTGTCATAACGGTGATATTGATATTCAACTGCACACTAGGCGTGGGGTTTTTTATCTATTACTTCAATTACTTCGAGGTGTGGGGGGGGGGGGTTGGGGGATTTATTTTATTTTACCTTGTGGGGGGGGGGGGGGGGGGGGGTTGTAAAATCCTTTTTGCAACTATATTGTTTATTTACTTTAATTTTCAGCAAATTCTAAAAAAAAAAACAATAAAGTTAAAAAATTACGGTACAGTATATTTTCAGTGTGGGGATGATTTTAGCATTTTTTGTAAATTCACTTTTTATGTACGGACATGTAAGTGTGGGCAAAAGTCTTTTAAGATTTACTTCGTAACAGTACGATCGGAGTTTTATGTAGAAAAAGTAAAATAACTAAATGTTAGGTTTGGGGTCATCCATTTATCGGTTTTCAGTCCATAACAAAAAATAACAATAAACTGCCCCTAAGAGGATATGGTGATTACATTTTTTTTAAAATTCAAATAATAATAGTAATAATTTGAATTGCTTGAAAGTTTTTTTTTGTGTGTGTGTTCTCTTGCAAAAGGATTGCATTGCCCTGTGAAAGCACATACATTTTTGTTCTTCCCACCTCATATTATTTTCATCACAAAATATTTGCCACTGAATGCAACATTTGTGAGTGAAAGCAAAGTTTCTTGGACGCAAAGCACTGAAATATAATTTTCCCACACATCTCAGTATTTTCCTGTCATCAAGTACCTTTAGGGATTTTTGTATTTACCACATATAACCAATGTAACTGATTCCCACATAATTAATTCACCACATAATTCCACCTATTAATTGAGGCATAAATAAGAGTACAGTCTAGTGTTAATAAGGCCCTGTCCCAAATCGCACCCTAAACCCTCGCGGTCTTCCTCTGAGTCCGCACTTTCATGACGTAATGGCGCTTTGACTGTCGGGTAGAAGTCTGCTGAGGAGTTCGCCCCAGTGCAGGGTCGGCAGAAGTGCGGATCAAGGGCACATAGTCGCCGCGAAGGGGGTGCTCGCGAGCATTTCTGAATGCTAAAATTATGATTGGGACATCCTACTTATGGACTGGGTACTGGTATGGACATACCCCCCATGGACTTAATGGACACGCGCACGCAGCGGCCATTGTAAGTCTGTAAGACCACAAATGCACCATTTGGGACAGGGCCTTGGACAAAAATATAATTGACAAGCTTTCTCCCCATGACTTAAAAGAGACGATTATAATATGACAATAAGGTCAATGAAAAATAACTGTGAATATATCAACATACAACATCATTGGCAATAAAAGACACGACTAAAATGTATTTAAAAAAATAAAAACTATACCAAAATAGCTTAATTTGTCAAAAGAAAGGAGACAGAATATTATTGCAGACTGCAATACAAGCCTCTACTACTCGAGCTTTGATGTGTGCAGTTGCCAGATATGCTCTTTATTACGGCCTGCTCTTTATTAAGGAAATCATATGTATGAGTTGACATTCTATTGATTTGTGTTTATTGGTGAAAGTGCAATCCCTGAATGTAAAAATTATTTCCTCAAATGACAGAAATCATTGCCATTATAATTTTGAGCAAACTAATTTTTTTTATCAGTTTAACCATTATACAGCATGATATAAATGTGACTAAGTTTTCATTTACTAAAACTAGACAAAAATGCTCAGCCATTTAAGGCCAGATTTATTCAGCTTTGCACTTGGCATTAAAGTAGTACTGTTAGGATTTACTAAAAACACAGTGAAGAATTAGCGCTGACGACGTGTGGACATAGTTCATTTTGTGCCTGACTTTATTGATTATGCATTTGTAGGAGTTTCCCTTTCAGATGCAACATTTATGGCAGGAGAGTATTCAAATGAATCTACTAACATTTGCACTTGTGAAATAACTGTATTTCCGTCATTATTTAACACCCAAAAAGCATGTCTGAAAGCAGGCGGTAATTTGCGTTGCTCTTGATAGATTGCGCTGGTCATTACGGAAAAGATCTGGCTACATCTGTGCGCACTGTACGTAAATCACCCGCAGAATTATCTGGAATTTCGCTCCAAAGCTAATTTGCCCTGTTTAGTAAATCTGACTCTTAGTCAATTAAAACTTGACTGAACAAAAACAGGACAAGGTTGACTAAAAAAAGTACATTTGAAACAGGACTAAGACTACTAATTTAAAAGACTAAGACTAAATTAAAAATGCCTGACAAAATAAATAAATAAACAATAAAATAAATAACACTAGTACAGTCGGCCCACCCTATTCTTTGGTCCTCCGGTCTTCTCATCTCAACAGTGTGCAGAGGGCCATTGAGATTCACCACATAGAGAGAGATGATGGGGTTTTCCTCTCCTGCCTGGAAGAAAAACATTCAAGCATAACATATTATCATCTTCAGCACTATATCCTCATGTTTACGGCCGAGCTGAATCTTTACCTTGGGGTAATGGTATAGTCTTGCTGTAGGGTAGACGGAGCCGGTGAACATGGGGATCTCCATTTTGGGCACCAGCGTGTCGTTGATGGTCGCATACGCGAGCCTGGCCCCATCCGGAGACCACCAGTGTGCGATGTGGGACTTAAAGATCTCCGCTGTGTGAGAAAGATTCAGGAGTGTCATATATCACAGCGGTTCAATCACTCGAATAATTGCAGGAATAGTAAAAAGTAATCATCCATAACACAGGGTCTCTCAGGTCTCATTCCAGCTACATCCACACACACACACACACCACACACCACACACACACACACACATCACACACACACACACACACACACACACACACACACAATCACACACACACACACACACACACACACACACACACACACAACACACACACACACACACACACACACACACACACACACACACACCACACCACACACACATCACACACAACCACACACAACACACACACACACACACAACACACACACACCCACACACACACACACACACACTCAGATTTCCCATCTTCATTCGGATACAGCCGATGCACCTGGCCGCAGTTAAGAGCATTTCTCCGTAACCACCTGTTTCTGTATGAATCTTTGCTTCCCTCACAGGCAGCGTGGAAGGTTCTGGCCCATAAATCACGGGGTGGACTGTAATCTCAGCGGGGCCGGCGAGAGTGAGTGCCGGCCCTCTCCATCAAGTGCCCCTTCTCTTCTACAATCTCAGGGAAAAAAAGCAATTTCTGAATCCACCAATGGCTGCGGAAATAGGGTCTGACCCCTCTTCCTGTGCTCAAATGGGCAGGAAGTCGCATGTTCAGCAGAGTTCAGCTCACTTCATCACAGAGAGAGTGAGTGAAAGAATGTGCTCAGAGAACTTATGTTGACATCCGAGGATTTGGACAGTTATTAATAGTTGTTAGACCACTGTTTATATAGTTCCATTTTTTTTTTTAGTTAATATGATTATGTAATGGTAATATATACGGTTTGAGGTCAGAAAGATTATATTTTTTTTATTTAAATGTAAACTTTTATCTAGCAAGGTTGCATTAAATGAATAGACATGATGTTAGACTTATATTTAAAATAAATGCTGTTCTTTTGAACTTTCTATTCATCAAAGAATCCAGAAAAAATAAAAAGTAACAAAAATAGTTCAACATTGTAATAATAATAATAATTTTTCTTGAGCAGCAAATCAGCATATTAGAATGATTTTGTGACACTGAAGACTGGGTAATTATGCTGAAATCTCAGCTTTGCATCATAGGAAAAAATTAACATTTTAAAATATATTGAAAAAGAAAACAGTTTTTTAAAACGGTAGTGATTATAATGTCAAAACAGAAAACACTTATTTTGAAATGATATTTCACAATATTACTGTTCGTTTTTGATCAAATAAATGCAGCCTTTGTGAGCATAAAACTTCCTTCAAAAATATTATACAATCTTACAGAGCCTAGTAGTGTTTATTAATTAACACAAATTGATATAACATAATGTATATTATATTGATATATACTGCAATATTACTGATCACTGTTGTTGAGTTTAACACTGTTTTCTTCATGTTTGCCAATTTGAATGAAAATGAAGAATACAAATATTAACCTGAAATGAGTGTGTGTTCTGATGTAAATATGATTTTGAATCTGAAGTAAATCTCATTTTCACAAATCCATGCACAATTACACCATGTACAAATTTAAAAGGACATTTTCAATGAGTGTTAACATGCAGCACTTTTTCTAATTTTACATTAATTAATGTAGACTATGTATTTAAGTTATGTATTTTCAAACTACTTTTATTTGTAGCAGACATGCATACTGTAAGTTCAAGCCACAAAACTCTTTCTTGCTCAATTCATTTTTGAATGTTGGCTTCAAAGCCCTAAAAATGTTGATATTCAGGGACCAATTCTCACTATTAACAAGCTGCTTATTAGCATGAATATTATTAACATGTCTGTTTATTAGTACTTAAGTCCATATTCTGCATGACCATAATCTACATCCCTAATCCTTCCCAATATCTAAACTTAACAACTATTTTACTAAATATTAATACGCTGCAAATTAGGAGTTTATTGAAACAAAAGTCATAGTTAATGGTTTGTTAATAGCGAGAACCTTAAAATAACGTGTGACCACTTTTCAGTCAGTAAGAAGGCTTCTTAGAAGTAACAACACATAACAACACATCCAGATCCATGTTTGCGTAACATCTTGCCTAAAGAGATGCCTGCCCTTGGTTAACATCAGATGTATCCTTCACTGCCAATGATATCCCACAATCCTGTGCATTTCGAGTCATGGGTCCATAAGCAATAGCTTGGAAAACATTTTGATTCACATTTTTTGGTTGAACAAGCTCTATAATACCATTGAGGACAATAACTGCATCAGCAGCGGAGAGTTTCAATAACGTCTTTTAATGCCCAGAGAGCATGATGGGGATATTTTAGAGAAAATGCTTGTGACTATCATGGGAGCTTTTCAATGAATCTGATCATTACAGAGATGCTGACCCGTGGATGAACCAAAGCAAGCCTGCCGCAGACATCTCTGTACAAAACAGCAAAAACGTCTCTCGTTAGACATAAGATATCAGAAACCCTGCAAACACATCTCTTTCTCATTGCTGTGTCTCTCTGTGCCCTCTCTTCTGCCAAACACACACTCACACTCTCAGTAGTGAGCCAGGAAGCTTGTTGGGCTGTTGATTGCTCACACAGGGAGGTTTAATGGCAGAGCTGAATGACGGATGAAACAGGAGTGTGTGTTTTGAGAGCTGGAGGACAGTAAAGCCGTGTCTAGCACACACACAGTCCTCTCACACTTGTCCTTCTTTAATCAGAGGACACAGTTGTGGAACAGGGGGGAAATAAGCTGATAGTTTAGGCCATAAAACTTTACTGTTTAAACCCAGCATTTCCATTATCCATTTTCCTCCCATTATCCAAAACAACAACAACAACAACTACTAAACCTGGTAAACGTTCCAGCGTTGCAGTGAATGTGAACGCAGTGACACATTTTGCCTTTATTTCAGAATTTGACCTTAAAATAAAGTGTGACCGGATTCTTGCAATTCTGAGAATAAAACAAAAAAATGTGCAAGAATTCGGTCACACTTTATTTTAAGGTCAAATTGTTGTTATTAACAAATCATTAACTGTGACTTTGCCTCAGTTAACTCCTAATCAGCTGCTTATTAATACCCTCTATGTGGGTTGACTTATTATATATACTATTTTGAGTTAACTATAATATATATACTTGTATAATCACAAGAAATTATGATAAAAAAGTCAGAATTGGAAAATGTTAACTCAAAATTTGCAAGATATGGGTGTAACTTTCCTACCACCCCACAGGAAAGTTTATTATTGATAACACTTTAGTATAGGGACCAATTCTCACTATTAACTAGTTGCTCATTAGCATGCCTATTAACAACATATTGGCTGTTTATGAGCGCTTATAAAGCACATATTCTGCATGACCATATTCTACATCCCTAACCAATACCTAAACATAACAACTACCTTACTAACTATTAATAATTAGTAGTTTATTGAGGCAAAGTCAAAGTTAATGGTTTGTTGATAGCGATAATTGGACCTTAAAATAAAATGTGACAATTTTCAACACAGAAGTACATTTTTACTCAATATTTGCATAAATATTCACTTATTCATAATACACCAATTCACTTTTATTTCCTTTCTTTCCTCTCTGGGTGTGAATATTTCTCAGGAAGATGTGTATGTAGACAATAAACAACAAATTAGATCGCAAAAGCTGTTGTCTTGCCCTTTTCCCTGGACACACACTTCAGTTAAATATACTCAGACAATCTACAAATAGAGTACATCTTTAGAGTCTGCTGATTTCTGCTTTATATTGATCATACTGCACCAATGAGAGATCAATCAAACAAACAGGTCCATTGTTCTCGTTCCACACGTCTTTCTATGTCTGTAAGCAGCACATTTCTAAGATTCTCATTTCAATTCAAAAGAGCCCTAACAAACATGACTTTAGCGTTGTTCATCACCTTCATTGGATTCATCAGGGTAATAACAGGCTTCTAACGAACCATTAGCAACTTAATTAGCTGGAGTTCATTGAGAAGATAATTCAATGAGGGTGAAGGCCTGTGGAGGTCTGATCAGCTCCGCTAGCGCATGCGAACACAATCACTCAACTAAAGCCATTTGTCACTTCAAACGCTACTACACGGTCTTGTTTTTTCTTCTTTTAAAAAAGAAACAGCGTTCTTTCATAGGAAATATTCAACAACTTGCATTCTGCAAAATCAAACTTGTAGGCTGTTAAATAAGTTAGCAATAATTTGAAAAGAAGCACTGTCAATTTTTATTTATTTCAAGTTTGAGTAATTTTGCTATGCACTTTTATAGTTTTTATTTCTTTTTAATTATATTTAGCTTTAACTTATTTTTATATCAGTTTTAGTTATTACATTTTTCACATTTTATTTCACTTAGCTGCCAAGCCAATGTTTGTATTTTTATTTAAGTTGTTCTTTATTTCAATTAACAAAAAAATTGTTTTATTACCAATACCAAATACCAAATTCTTAAAATAAAATGATTTCTAATTACTCAGAAAATGTAGGCATTTGAGGATTAGCTTCTGTTCCTTATATTAATGATTTACCATTTCAGTGTAAACGTGGAGCTCCTCCTCATGAAGATTTCATAAAGACCGTTGTATGGCCGTTATCAAAGGAAATAACCGATGTCGTTATTATTTTGTAGAGCTCCAGCTGTGACACACTTCAGAAACGCTGCCAGTGAGAAAACTCCTGCTGCTGCAGTCACACAGGAGAAATTACGCTGTGAACCAGACGACTAGTCGACCGTCCTGACCATCCCAACAGTGCACAACTCATGAGAGCACACTGTTCAATTTTAGCTCGAGAACAGCATTAATTGACACTTCTTTGGGAGGAGTGCAGAATATGAGCAGAGTATATCTCCCAGCTGCAAATGCAAAAGAGGGCTAGTCATTTGTGTGGACTGCTAAAACTATGCGATTATTCCCTCCTGTGATACAGAGGTGTTTAAAACACATCGGCCTCATTAGCAGCTAATCTAAAGGACTGTTTTACACTCTGTATGACACAGAGACAGTGCGTTTCTCTAACAGGTCTGCTTGCAGCAGTGAGAGGAGTGACCAAATCAAAGTTGCAATGCTACTACAATTGCTTTTTTTAATTTGTATTATTTTTGGTACCATGACAGCAGAACTGTTTTCAAATGAGTGCACATTTCCAGTAACAAGCCACGTTTTTAGGATTAGTGCATAGAACGGCAAATCACTGATTTTAATACATTTTGCAACTAAATATTTAGTTACATTCTGCTGTTAATCCTTTGGGTAAATTAAAGTGTTTTATAGTTTTATCAGTGGTAATATTTAGTATTATATTTAGTGTTAATAAATGTGATTCATGCTGTAATCCCGAGATCATGATTCACAAGAAATAAGATATAATCTGATACTTGTACTCTGCAGTTGTATTTATGGTTGATGTGTGTATATATATATATATATATATATATTATTATTTTATTTTTTAAGAAGACTATGTTCACCGAAGCTGCATTTATTTGATACATTTTTTTTTTAAATAATATAATAATAAAAAACAGTTTGATCAATACAGTAAAACACTAATATAGTGAAATATTATTACACTTTAAAATAAATGCTTATTATTTGACTATATATTTAAATTTGATGGCAAAGCTGACATTTCAGCAGCTACTCTTCCAGTTTTTAGCGTCACATAGTCCTTTCTGAAATCATTTTATATACTGATTTGCTGCTCAATTTTTCATTATTAATGTTGAAAACAGCTGTGATGCTCTTTTTTCTTCTAAGATTCTGTAATGAACAGAAAATATGTTTAAAACTTCTGCAACATTCCGAATGTCTTTACTGTCACTTTTAATCAATTCAATGCATCCTTGCTGAATAAAACCATATATTTATTTCAAATAAACAAACAAACAAACAAACAAACAAACAAACAAACAGTGGTGTATATTTAAAAGGTAAAGCCCTTTAAATATGAGTTTTCTTATCTCTTTATAACAAATGTCGGTCAGTTTAGTAGCTCACTTCAGCAGGGGGCAGTAGAGAGCCTCAGTAAGAGATTGCATTCTAAACGCTGCAATGACACCTCAGGATATGACTGCACACAAACCGAACACACGCTTTAATCAGATTAATGATATCCAGTTATCAGAAAAACAAGAAGCTGTCCGCATGTGTTCTCAAAATCAGCCTCTGAGATCACTGGATAATGGGATGCAAGTCAGATGACGAAAGAGAGATGATATTAAAGTAAATTAATATTTAATAAAAATTGCTTAATTTAAGCTACAAGCATCACAGACTGTTCCAAGCAAAACATAAGGTCATAGGAGGACAGCCAACTGCAACGAGTACTGAGAGTGAAACATTAATGTGTGGTGAAGTTTGGCTTTCTTAACATACATGCTCACTGCCACAGAATGAGCAGCATTTTCAGTGAATTCTCTATGGGAGCTGAATGGCAGGCTTGGAAGGGGGATTGTGGGATTGACAGTAGTGCAAAGCATGTTGTGCGAGAGTCAAAACATCGGAACTGCTGAACTTAATGCAAATGAAAGGCAATAAATGCTGGGAAGCAGCATACAGATTTGAGGTGTAGGGAGGTCTGTCATAAACGTTTCAAAATCTGTCTGGAGTGCAGGAGGTTCTGCCAGATTTAGCGCTTAAAGGAAAAGTTCACCCAAAAATGAAAATTTACTGAAAATGTACTCACCCCAAGGCTATGCAAGATGTAGATGAGTTTGTTTCTTTATCTGAACAGATTTGGAGAAACTTAGCATTACATCACTTGCTCACCATTGGATCATTTGCAGTGAATGGGTGCCGTCAGATTGAGAGTCAACAGTTGATAAAACATCACAATAATCCACAAGTAAACACACCACTCCAGTCCATCAATTAAGTGTGAAGTGAAAAGCTGCGTGTTTGTATGAAACAAATACATTATCAAGTAATTTTTTACTTTAAACTGTCATTTGCAGCTACAAGTCCTCCATCCATTACTTTCTCCAGTTGTCTTATCTGAATCAGGAGAGGAATATGCACAGATCAAGCACTGTTTACAAGTGAAAACAGTCCTAAACAAATATGTCGGTGCATTTTAATGTGAGAGGACATCATGGGGGTGGACTTCTTCACTGGAGGAAGCGTTATTATGCATTATGGCCAGAAACAATGGTTTAAAAATAAAATGTCTTGATGGATTTGTTTCTAACAAATGCACAGCTTTCACTTCACAATACATGAATTGATGGACTGGAGTCATGTGAATTACTTGTGGATTATTGTGATGTTTTTATCAGCTGTTTGGACTCTCATACTGACGGCACCCATTCACTGCAGAGAGTCCATTGGTGAGCAAGTGATGTAATGCTAAATTTCTCAAAATCTGTTCCAATTAAAAAACAAGCTACATCTACATCTTTTTTTTTGGTGAATCGTTCCATTAAAATTACACCATTATGAAAAAGTAGCCCTAAGCCCACCTATAAATTATACATGTTTCTGATAGACATCTGAAAAGTTCTCAATAAGATAATTATTAAGGAGCTAAATCTTCTAAACGCTTAAGTTCATAAACTGAAAAATTCGCAGTTTCACTGTATACTTAGTTTAGTGAGCATGTTAGAGACTGCATTGTTCCTTAAAAATCACTTGAGAAATACATTTTCTCAATTATAATTACAAACAGAAGATTAGATAGTTTTGTCTTAATTGTTTTCATTTAATGTTGTACACTATAGCTGCAAAAACGTACAATTTACATCCTTTCAAATACAGGACATTTAAAATACCAAGAACAAGTCATATTTTTCCACATTTGATTTATTAATATTTTAACTTTAAAATTCGATTACAAGTAAAAACTCCACCAGCCCCATTACTGGATTCTTCAAAAATAGTTATAGTGGAGTGTCTCAAATTTTTGATTGCAAATATCTTTAGGACTAAATATTCAAATAGGCTCCAAAAAGTTTTTAGAATTTTTTATATTTTAAAATAAAAAAAAATCAGGCTTCTTTACGCTTTAATCGCTGCTATGAAGTCCATACTGCTGCAGGTTGGGCAAAAAGGACAGCAGTAATTTGTGAGCAAACTTCTGAATCATAAAATGGCAAACGGGACGTCCTACGATCTTCTGAACACGCAGAAGCGAAAGTCGCAAGACTGCGCCTTACTG
The DNA here is from genome assembly GCA_027422405.1 of Ptychobarbus kaznakovi. Classification (NCBI taxonomy): domain Eukaryota; kingdom Metazoa; phylum Chordata; class Actinopteri; order Cypriniformes; family Cyprinidae; genus Ptychobarbus; species Ptychobarbus kaznakovi. The sequence continues at coordinate 15,163 of JAPDDN010000561.1, forward strand.
TGAGCTTCTTGCAGGGTTCATTTCATGATCTTCATTAGAGCAGACGTGGTCTGCCATAGCAAGAACTACATGCGGTTCACTGATTATCCAGGGGTAATTAAAACTCAGCATTGATTATGCAGACTGATTGAGGCAATTAATATCCTCTCGGTAAAGTGATGAACTACTCTAAGAAAGCATACTCACAACAATGCTACAATCTACATTCTTGATCTCCAAATTACAGAGAGGAGAATGTGTAGGGGTGAAATTGATTAGAACACTTTCCTTATAATAACTTTCAGCCACTTTCAAATCACATTAAGTAAATGAACGCTGAGGATCGTTCAACTTTAATGCAACTCTATACAGCTGGAGGAATTAAACTGCTCTTGTAATGATGGATATCAGTCGTTTTAGCCTTTTTTTGGTTGGCATGGGTAATCTGAATTAACATACATTAACCTTTTCCTAAGCACATCAGGGAACTTCATATCCAGAAGGGTCCAGCAGGCATAAACTCCATCGTCAATGAATGCATGGCCACCTGTTCCCCTCCAAACACAGAACACACTCTGGATTTGTATTCAACAGCCTCAGACTGTACAAAGCTTGACGATTCATTAATCATTCAGAGGATCTGCGCGTGAACTTGACGGCTGTGAGCCATTCACATGAACAATGACTGACCTTAAAACCCATGGACAAGAAGTCAAGGACAGTTCAGAGAGGCTCATGGGGCACATGTAAACTTGAACCAACAGGTTGGAACCCAATGTGGGCAGCACAGACTGGAAAAAGAGTTGTGAGATTTGGAGTCCTGGGGCTGTATTACAGAAACTAACGTAGTATCCCATCCTATCTATTTTAATAACCATGGTCCTTTAAGATGTGTTCATAGATTATTAGTAGCCACAATAAGGTGGAATGGGGCATTTTTTTATCAGAAATAAGGTATATAATGCCCATCCCCTGTGGATGATTTGCTAACTTTACTTGAAAAAAGTCTTGCAAACTTATTGCCTCAGAAAAATCTATTTAAGGCTAATTTGTATATTCAAGTTTTCATAAATTGGCTGAGTAAACCTGAATACATGAATATATTGAGCAACCTTTTTTTTCTGAGGCATTAAGTTTTTCAAAGTAACAATTTTCTAAATTCTTCTGCAACATTCTGAATGTCTATACGTGTTTTTGATCAATTCAATGCATCTTTGCTGACATACCATACACACACACACACACAAACACACACACACAAAGCACCTTTACACACACTTTATAACAAATGTCCTCACACACACACACACACACACACACACACACACACACACACACACACACACACACACACACACACACACACACACACACACACACACACACAACACACAGACACACACACACACACACACACAGACACACACACACACACACACACACACACACACACACACACACACACACACACACACACACACACACACACACTCCTCATTATGTTTTAATTACTTTTGTTGAGCTTTGACTTGTTTTGATTTGACTAACCTACGTTATACTTTAAATGTACTAAATTGTAACTTCATCTTTACAAATGTGTAATTACAAATGCATTAAAATACATCACATGCAGGTTTCAAAAGAAAATACATTAAAGTATATTTCAGTTCACCATAAATGCATATCAGTACGTTCAGCAGTACACTTTAACCAAATTTCAAAGACAATAAGTAATTATGAAATGACATAAAAGATGTACCGAAGTCCTACTTAAATAACTTAAAAAGGCACTACAAGTTCAGCTAATTGCTTTTAATATATTTAACTAATATAAACTAGAACGCATTTGCACATATGTATCCAATGCACCTAGATGTTCTATTTATTTGAAATGTCAAAGAATGATTTCAGCATGATGGCATTAACCCTGTAGTCTGTTTATGGTTACCAAGAAATTGGCGCATTAATATAAAATGTAAATGACATCACAGGTGTGTGATTAATAGCTGTTTTACAATGGCTTTGAATGTGGGTCGTCTAATCAGACTCGCTGAGCCAAAACTACCCCAATCAATATGTACAAAACAAACAAACAAATAAACAAACAAACAAAAAGACTGCAAATATGGTGGATGACTAATAGAAAGATAAATCATACATACTGAAAACCGAAGCAAAGAGACTGAGATCAGGAGCATCAGAAATGGGTCAGGATGAGTCTCTGCTCTCTTTAATACATTCATCCTCTTCAATAAATAATACGTGTCAATTTCGAGACCTTCGGCGCCTCATAACTCATGGCAAGGGTCAGTCTCCTCAATATGAGCCCAGATTAAAGTTTAAATGGGAGACTCGCAGCACACTAAGCTAAAATCCACGACCGCTGAGTCTTGTCAAAGGCAGTGGTGCATTCTGGGAGATGCAGGGATATTGATTGTTCTTGCTTTGTTACTTGCACACAGTGCACAGAATCTATCACCATCATATCTGCCTCTTTAACAATATCTATCACCATCAAAATCTGCCTCTTCCACATCAGACACAACTTGTTTCATGAAGATTATAGTTCATTGTAGGTCTCGGTAAAGACAAATCCTTGTCCTGACAAAACCTTAATTAAATTAGCAAGGCATTAAAACAAATGTCCATGTTTTATACAAATCGTTCTTACCTTCATAGAGCCAGTCACTCAGGCCGTTGAATATCACACCCTCCTTCCCAGTGGAAACAAGACGGATGGATCTGTTCTCCACAGTGGCCCGATAGTAGATGTTATTCTCAAATATAAAAATCTAGAGAAATGGATAGAAACACAAACACGCTCCAATCAAAATTTGATGGATAGTCCAGGAGGGTTTACTGGGGATGACATTTACCGTGTGCATGGAGAACTTTAAAGGAGTCATACAGTTTTTATTATCACATTTTTCACCCCGAGGTCCATTTATAATATTAGTAAGTTGTTTTTGTTTTCACCCTCTCTCCAACCCTTAGAAACCCTTAGGTTTTGCTGCTGTGGCTTTAAGAAATGCCCCTTAGCAGATATAACAGTTCTTTGGTCCATGGTTTCTATTGTGTCAAATATTACATTTATATTTATGCATTTAGCAGATGCTTTTATCCAAAGCGACATTTTTTTGTTAGTAAATATAGTTAAAGCAATAGTTAATGTGAATGGGTGAATAAAGTGAATGGGTGCCGTCAGAATGAGAGTCCAAACAGCTGATCACAAAACATCACAACAATCAATCTAAACAACTCCAGTGTCTTGTAAAGCGAAAAGCTGCATGTTTGTAAGAAACAAATCCATCATTAACGTTAAACTAATACTTCTTGCCAAAATCCAAGTCCATAATCCATAATAATTAATAACGCGTATATTGTCCTCTCACATCAAAATCCACTGATATATTGTTTCGAAATGATTTGGACTGTTTTCGGTTATAAACAGTATTTAATCTGTGCATATCTCTCTCCTGATTCAGACGAGACAACCTTTTTTTACCTGAGAAAGCAATATTATGGATTTATGGTTTGTCTGAAGTTTAAAAACACCTTTATGATGCGTTTGTTTATTACGAATGTAGTTTTTGAAGACATTCACTGATGAACTGGAGTCATGCAGATTACTTGTGAACTGTTTTTGTCAGCTGTTTGGACTCTCATTCTGACGGCACCCATTCACTGCAGAGGATCCATTGGTGAGCAAGTGATGTAATGCTACATTTCTCCAAAACTGTTCTGATAAAGAAACACGCTCTACATCTTGGATAGCCTGTAAATTTATAGCAATTTTGTTTCAATTTTGGGCGATTCACTTGAGGTCAGACAAAAGTAATTAAGCATCACCCTTTGGATTATAACATCAATATTCTTCACAAGGATCTAAAGGCAGAAGCAAAAACAAGGTTTGGTTACCCTTTACATATTTAAATGTGAGTTCTTTAGCTTTTTAAGGATTAATGATATTTATCTTGCTTTCAACTTGACTTTCTGAGTTATACAATATACAAATACAAATTAAGCTCAGATGAGCTTTATTTGTCACATACACAATTATACAGAGTATAATGAGGAGTGAAATGTGTTCTCTGCATTTAACCCATCCAAGTGGAGCAGTGGGCAGCTAACGCTGCGGCGCCCGGGAGCAGTTGGGGGTTTGGTGCCTTGCTCAAGGGTCTCACCTCAGTCGTGGACACTTCCTGCCAGAGCTGGGATTCGAACCCACAACCTTGGTTACCTCGGGTTTCAAGTCCAACGCTCTATCCATTAGGCCACGACTGCCCCTAATTATTATGTTATGTCTATCAGAAAGTTTTTTGAGTCATTTTTACTTTTTAGTTTTAATGAATGGTATTTGTTTATTTATTTACATATTTATTTATTTGTTTAGGAGTGGGTAGGTTGTCAGTTCTGAAAGTTATTGTATGTTTTCTGAGTACGTCAAGGACAGTTTGGCTGAGAGAAGCTCATACAGCTTCAAAGACGTCTTTTCATTTAACTCAGGCCTTTACACAAACTGCCATTTAAAAAACAAAAAATTCAGTATACAAGCCAAGATCACTTCTAAACATTCAGAAGAGTCACTTGATGGCTTCATTTATAAAACCACCTTCCGTAGCACCATATTTAAAATAACCTCTGCACTCAGAAAGGAAAAAGAACACTCTCTATGCTTAAGGTCACAGAAAAAGGTCCTGAGGGAAGATGATAGGACATTTTGACTTTTAAAAGGAGAACCTTCTAAAAGAGAACTTGATCAGACCCAAACCAAGTTTAAAAATGTGTGCCAACAGCTAGAAGGATTACAATGATTTATTCAGTTTAAAGTTTCAAATATTTGCAACATTTGAACATTATTCAATATGTTTAACCAAATTAAAATAGCTGAAAAATCTTAATGAATGAATAATGATCTGGTTGAAAGCTCATTTTACAATTCTTTTTTTTTTACATTTTACTTTGATTAATAGATGTATATCTCTTTAAATTTCGAACAGGATCAGTTTTCCTTAAAGGGGTCAGATAAATTTGTCTTTCAGACATACTAACCTTGTCTGAATCAAACATGTCAGTGTTTTGCTTGCACAACCTCTGTAAAAATGAAAGAGCAAATTGACCAATGTTTTTCAACTAACCCGGCACTCCTCTGATAAATCTATTTTCTCAGATAGGAATGTCTGTGATTGCAGTATTGTATTCCCCCCATTGCTTCTCATTTACTTGGACCTTCATTGAACACTGTAATTAAAGTTCATTTTTTGTTGCGCTTCCTGGTGTAACTCATTACATATTTAGAGCTATTTGCCAACATTGCATGTAAAATAACAATAAATTAATTTATTTATTCCCTAATGATATAAATATACACTATTGGTCAAAAGTTTGGAATCTAATGTTTCTGAAAGAAGTCTCTTATTTATTTGACTAAAAACACAGTAAAAACAGTAATATTGTGAAACATTATTACAATTTTAAATAACTTTTTTGAATATATTAAAATGTAATTTAGGAAACACACAAATAAAGTTAGTATAGGATTTAACATTTATAATATTTAAATTGAAAAAATCCCCCCAAATTCATGTCTGTGGTGTTTCAACAATTCACCCCTTAAGAAAAGGGATAATTCTATTAACTTCCTGTGTGTAGTTGCTTGGTTGATCTGAGGGGTGCATGGGGAGTAATCTTTCTTAAATTTTGAAGTTAGCATGTATGTGTTGTCATTAGTGTATGTGGTGTTATGTGATAACTAGTCTGGCATATTTTAATAAAAAAAATATAAATATAATGTTGATATTTCCAAAATGGCTAGTAATAAGCCTCCATTTTAGAAAAGTCTGCATTTGTATTGGTGTTACTTCTCTGGTGTTATACAACACAGAGCCTTATTGTTATAAGCTGTGGTGTTAGAATTACGGTGGTGTTACCATATTAGACATTGGCTGAGTTTTTGATTAAAATTATTTAAAATTCTAAATGTTCATTAATGGATATAGCTTACCATTTTAAATGCCACAATATATTTTATAAGAAAAACCAAGCATAAAATCTGCCTCTCACAAGTTGAAGATGGACTGGTTTTTAAATTGGGTTGAAACCTAAAACTGCCCTTATGAAAACATAACTATTAATATGCAGCAAATTATGAGTTTATTGAGGAAAAAAGACAAAGTGCATAGTTAATTAATAGTGAGAATTTGTCCCCAAACTAAAGTGTGACCGTAATTTATTCCTGTAATAGAAATGATTTTTTAGCAGCAATTATTCCAGTATTCAGGGTCACATGATCCTTCAGAAATCATTTTATTATAAACTGACCATAAAGACATTTCTAATGTTAGAAACTATTTCCATTTCGGAAAAATGGCCGAAAAAAAGACAAAAACCGGCCGGTGCTCGCGCATTTTGAACCGGCCGGTTTCTTTGGCCGGTCAACCGGTTTATTTTAAATAACTTTTTGAAATATTAAGAATTTAGGAAACTGAAGGGATCGATTCTTATATATATACTGTATATATATATATGGCTATATATCTGCAATTCTTCAAAGATATTGTGCACGGCCAAATTAAACAACACCTAAAATCAACATTTTTAACTATTAATATGAGCAAATAATAAGGAAAAAAGGACAAGTAAGTTCATTAATAAGAATTTGTCAATTATTATTCCTGTATAATTAATTTTTAGAGCATTATTCAATCAGCATGATTTCAGAATTATTAAACTATGAAGGAGAAACTCATTTCTGTGCTCTTTTGAACTTTCTATTTATCAAAGAATTCTGAAAATATATATACACAAATAAAATCAACACTGATAATAATAATAACAATTATTAATAATTGAGCATCAATCAGCATATTAGAATTATGTATGAAGGATCATGTGACACTAAATTGAGCTTTGCCATCACCTGAATAAATTACATTGGTAACACTTTATTTTAGGGTCTTTTAACTAGTTGCTTATTAGCATGCATATTACTAGAATATTAGCAGTATGTATGTATTAGTATTGTATTATAATACTGTATGTATTAGTAGTAATTAAGCACATTGATACCTTATTCTACATCCCTAATCCTACCCAATACATAAACTTAACAACTTACTAACTATTAATAAGCAACAAATTATGAGTTTATTGAGGGAAAAGTCGTAGTTAATAGTGAATAAGTGTTCCCTATTCTAAAGTGTTACCATTACATTTTAAGATATTTTAAAATATAAAACAGTTATTTAAAATGTTATTAATATATGTACAATATTATTGGCAAGCATGTGTTCTTTCTGAAACTTTAAACTTTACAAAATCTTGATTATTCCAAACTTGTAACTGGTACCATATTATATACAAGCAAGTATTTGGTTACAGATATTCTTTTTGTGTTCAACAGAAGAAATAGTTAATACAGGTTTGGAAGAACATGAAGGTGAGTAAATTATGACAGAACTTTCATTTTATGGTAAACTCTCCTTTAAATTTTTGGGGGTTTAATTATGAATCACTCACACATAGCATTAGGTATTTTGGGGTTGCAATTGCTAATAGACTACAAAGGCAGTTCCACTATTTTTATAAACATAATAAAAGGGTTTTTATTCAGGGTTCATGAAGTAATCTGAAACGATCAGATGGTTGGAGTGGCCAGGGAATATGCCCCTGGACCAGCTAGTCAATATTTCTGAATATATTCCACTGCCATCAGTATGTGTGGTTGTGCTAGTAAACACACCGTTGGCTGTAGAAAGGGGTCTATACAATTTGTTAATGTTATTTATTTGTTTTTTCTTTTTGAAAATATATACTGTTGCAAGCTGACCGCTTTCAAATGAATGGAAACACACAGTCCTTATGGTCCAATTTCATCATGAACATCATGTTTTTCGATGTTTGTCTTGGAGCTCATGCTCTGCACTGCATGTGAAGTGTGTCGATAGCATATCAGAAAGACTATTGACAGTGGACTGGCTCAGGAGAAGCATTGATTTGTAATCTCTCTTAAACACACCACAGCCACTTCACAGTGCACTGGATGACACACACTGATTTATACAGCCATGGCTGAGGAACAGTAAATAAAGCGAATTCAGAGTATCTGCATAAGAGAAGAAAATACATTTAAGGCTTTTTAAGAATGTTTAAACATACTTTAAAACCAAATACCTAAAACTGATTATTGACTTTCATACACAACTGATGAAAGACAAAGCCGACTGACCGACTCACCCTTCCATTATGTGCTTTTGGTGTATAATATAATAATAATGAAATAAAGGACAACTTAATGTAATTAAATATAATTAATTTCATGACTGCTTCTTTTAATAATGTGCAATTGGTAAAACTTTTACTTTCAAGTACTTTTTAAATGATTGTGTTTTAAAAATCTTTGTCGTGCTTAAAAGTAGTACACTTACTTTTACTTATATTACTACAGCACAAGTTCTTGTTTGCAAGTTTAACTGTAGGGTATTGTTAAATATTACATTTAAAGTTCATACATTTCATATGTACTAAATTGCAACTTTATCATTATAAATGTGTAATTAAAAATATATTTGAATGAAAACTTAAATATTTAAATATTGAATATTTAAATACATGAGTTTTTATGAATAGAAATGACATTTAAGTAGATTTTAGTTTACCATAAAATGTTGTCACCACATTCTGCACATATCCATATTTCAAAGACAACAAAAGTAATAATGCAATTAAATATAAAGATTTATTTAAATCCCATTTATATGGGTAAAAAACCTAAAAAACCTAAAGGTCATATAGGCCTATTTGCAATTAATATACATTCAAACTAAAATACTTTTTCATCTAAACGTGGTTACGTGTTCAAAAACATTACATTCAGTTTGCACTTAAGTATATTCTTTTAAAGTATTCTATTTCTGTAATAAGTACTCTTTAAAAACATGCTAATATGTACTTTTGGTGAACAGCACCGTTTGATAACAACCTATTAAAGGGGTCATATGATGCAATTTCAAGTTTTTCTTTCTCTTTGGAGTGTTACAAGCTGTTTGTGCATAGATAAGATCCCTGAAGTAGCAAAGACTAAAGTCTCAAAACCAAAGAGATATTCTTTATCAAAGTTAAGATTCTGCCACGCCCTCCTAAATCGGCTCATTCAAACACGCCCACACACGTCTGCGTCACGATGTGGAAATATTTGCGCAATGCCGCCAAAATATTCACGCAAAGAAAGAAGGTGTGGTTTCAGTAACCACAGTAGTGTTGATGCAGCCATGTGAGGGAGACGCTGTGTGTTTCTAGTAGGGATGGTTCGATACCATAATTTTGACTTCGGTACGGTACCAGAATGTAATACCTCGGTATCGATATGCTTGTGACATTTGTAGAAAACAAAGCATTTGAGAGAGGCGGGGCATAGAGGATCTACAATAATGAACAGTATTTGAAAAATAATGTTTTTTGAACATTAAAGCATGTCAACATATTCTGTTACACCAAATACGCAAAATAATGATCTTTAAAAAAGCATCATATGACCCCTTTAAAATAAGCATCTTCAAATAGTATTTAAGACTTTTATCTATTCTGTTTGTTTTGAAAAATACATTTAACAATTTTGATGTTTTAATGAATTAAGGTGACATGAAAAACACGATCTATCTCTTAGCATTTCCAATTATCCCAATGGCAGTTCTGCAGATGGCACAGGAGCCAAGATACATGGCTAAACTTTAATGGCTGTCAATAAAAAAAGATGATTTTTCAGGGCCAGATGGTGTAGTTACAGCATACGGAGGAGGTTAAGCTACACAAGCACTGCTCATTCATACGGCAAAAACATGGACGAATTTAATGACAGCTAGAAATACACAATGGGTTTTAATGCTGTTTTGGAGCATATGCGAGTGTAAAAGTCTCAAGGTAACTTTAAACATAATAACAGGGACGCGGTGTGAATATGAAAAAAGCAAGCAATCTCCATAAATATCTGTGATTCAAATATACTTCTACTGTATTTCCTCCATGCATTTTTTCTCTGTCAAATGGAGAGAAATGGCTGTCAGATATTGACTATAAAAACCAGAACAAACATCTGAAGAAATCCTGAAATATTCTTCTGCCAGGCCAATAAAGTAGTAAAGCCCATGAATATACGATGAGCTGAATTATTCTGAATTCATTTCAGTTCAAGGTGTTCTGAACTGACAGCTCATCTTGAAAAAAGTCTAGATCCTTATATCTGAGGGGAGAATTTTATGCTGCGTACATTTAATATGCATGTTGAGATGTGTAATACCATGTTTGGCATGGACACATCTAGGTCACATGACAGGATGTGTCCTGAACGACAGGATGTCCTAATTATTTCATATCACACACACTCATTAAGTCTCTGAGATGAGTCACGCTGGTGAGCTTTCCTACAAGTGAAATCATAAACTGAGTCTTTTGTGTGCTTGTGCCATAAACCACTGAGATTATTTCCATGAAGAGAAGGAGAGAGGATGAGGAGGTAAAGTCGTGTGATTCACATCTGCAGTTGGATTTTTTATTGTTGCATCTTTTCAGGGATCTAAAGTGGTTAAAGTGGCTGCAGATTGGGGTTGTCACAATACCAAGATTTCAATAGTTGATTCTAATATCTGAGCAATTTCACAGTACTCAGTACCACTACGATATTCTAAGCACTTAAAGTTGGGCCATAAACTGTGAAAACTGGGATGATTGCTTTTATTTGGTCAGGATAGATCCTAAACAGAGGCATCATTCATGATCTTTACTTATTTGTAAATTGTAGAATTAGTAGATCCAATTACATGAATTCGTTTTGATTGTTTTGATGTATAATTTTTTCAATTTGTATTAAAATGTTCAAGTACAAATACACTACTGCTCAAATTTTTGGAGTCAACATGGGGTAAAAATTCTTACCTTTTCCAAATTGTAGAGTGCTTGTGTATATGATGGTACTGTAAATATTGCTGTGCATTTTTGTGTGTTGTTCTAACTGTGCACGCAAATGAAAATTACTAGATATCGTTTTTCCTTGATTTTTGTGAAAAACATTGTATAAAACATTCACTGATTATTTTAACTTGATGCTTTACAGTGCTTTAGTTCTTATATTCAAGATTAAACATTTTTAATCCACTTGGCGGTACCTGTTTGATTGAAATGGTGGTTTCTCTAATTACTCAAAAAAAACATATTTGTAGCTATATCACTCTGCCTTAAAAACAAATAATTAAAACAAGTAATTTAAACAATGGCATGAAGCTTTCGAGTATTTGTTGATGAAGCAAACAAATAATTATTAAAATAAACAGTCGAACATGAAATACATACAGAGCAGTGAGTGGTTTTCTCTTTTTGGTCAATATTGCTGTTTGATTATTATTTTCACACCATAACAGACAGCAGTAGATCTATAAGTCTACATTTATACAGTGTACCAATCTGATATTTTGACACAAATCTGATTTGTTTTCATACCGCAGTTTACATTCACTGAAGACAAACAGAGTGTGTTTACACCAATACCTTGCCAAGACGAGAAATTAACAAAGAAATGTATCTGACAGTTTACAAGTGCAGGTGCATTACCGTGAGGCGCAGCCACTCTTTACAGAGCACACATACAAATACACATGTGAGCGCTCACCTGTAGCCGCCTGTCAGTCACGCATCAAATTGAGTCGGTGTTAATAAACTACACTGTTAGACATTTCTGTAATGTCTACAGTTATTTACTGTATATCACCCAGTATAATACTGCAAATTCCATTTACAGTAAATAACTGTAATACCATTTGCATCATGGGAATTTTCTGTGACGTCAGACTCCACATACAGAGACTTACTGTATTTTGTTAAATTGCTGTATACTACTGTATTTGCTGTAGTTGGCTCTTTGGCGCCATTCTATAGAGGTTGTTTTATTTTCCTAATTTCTTACATTTGGATTGACACGATTTGCCCTACACCATGTCTACAACGCCGCACCAGCTTGGGACTGACTACACTTGAACGTGTTACATCGCTTGTAATGAAAGGAAAATCCATTTGTCCTTCATGTCAGCAACAGCGCGAGCACTTGGAGTACATTTGTACATCAGAAATATACTAGGTATCACTTTACTGTCCGCATCCACTGTAGATAGTATATAATGGGTTTTTATCTTGTCTTTTATCGAGTCGGCAGCACCGCAGGTTTTGCCCAGGGATGAACCAGCGAGAGTAGTCTCAGCCTCAGACGTCACGCACATGGAACGTTGGCTAAACGTCTGATGCATATGACAGACAAAAGTAGAAACACTTCAGGAGTGTCGAAGTCGTCGTCGGATTGGTTGAATTATACAGGATTTCCGGGAGACGTGTGTGTCGCGTTCTTTAACGTTCCGCCTGGAAACAAAGATGCGTCACGCCAAACCCCCTCACGAAAGAAGAAAGCTGTCGTGTTTACAACTGTGACGACAAACGCTTATCAGGATCAAATAAATGCTGGATTTTCAAAAGTATGTGAAATATGTAAAGTCTGCGGCATATAATATTTAAAATATGTCCAAGAGTTTTACACACTGGTCTTTTATCGTGGTGACATTTCCACGCCGCGAAACATGACGATGAACGAAACAAACTGTGAATGGTTGTTTGACATATCGGTGGCGCATGGACGGGCCTTGGCCAATGAAAGCTAAAATAGATTATAAATAGATTCTAGAAAATAGATCATCAGTCGTCAGTCTGAAGGTCTGGCTAAGCGAGACTTCCGCGAGAGTGGAAGAGTTCCAGAGAACATCTGCGATGTGTGTCGATGCACCTTATGAGAGAATAATACCAGCAAGCAAGGTAAAAATATGTGTATGTTTGTCTGTGTGTTTGTGGTTTTTGCACATCAGTTTAACCTAACGTTAGTAGCATTTACCCGTCAACATGGCAGTAACAAACTTTACTATGGTAAACTGCGCAGTCGTTTCAAACGGCTTTTGTCAGCTTATTGAATTAAGTTACCGAATTAAAATTATTTTCAACGAGCAACGCTTATATTATATTAAAATTAGGCTAACTAATGGTGAAATTTTGTTCAGGTGTTAGTAGTTAATGTTGGCCGGTAGCCTATTGAGAAAATAAAATCGTATGTTAACTATGTTTAACAAGTTTTATGGCTAGCTGCCTTTCTAGTTTTAGAATTATTTTGTTATAGTTTTTAATAGAATTTAAGATTTACAGATTTTTTTTGTATTTGTGTTTTAAAGGCAACTGCAATGAAGCATCAAGCAAAGACAGAGCATGCAGTCACCCTGAGACTGATAATTCATGGTAAGAGAACAACTATGGTTTTGAGAGGTTTGTGTATTCTATATGAGGTTTGCCTTTCAAAAGTGTGCCATTTCTACTTCTTGTTTTTCAGAGAAGACATTTCTGTCACTAACAAAGTGGATGGTGAGCAAAGCTGGTGGCCACGTTTTGGAGCAGCACCAGGGTTTTGCAGGAGGCTATGTATTCTTTGGCTGCTTGTCTTTTTCCCCATTATGTTTCTGTTACCTAAAGATTCTTTGTTAGGATAAATCCAGAGGATAAAACATATTGCACTGCAAAACGTCCTAAGACAGGAGAACTGGTGAAAGATGCACTGTTCCTGCATCGGAAGACTGTATTTTTAGGTGTTATACATGCAATGTTTTAAATGAAGAATTTGATATTTTGTAATTATTGTGTCTGTTTTAATTCAATGCCAGTAGTACCTATGTAGAGTAAAACATAAAATGAATTCTATATAAAAATAATCAAATCTAATGAAATCTATATTAAAATGAATGCATTAAAGTAGTACACTGATTAATTTTTACAGTAATTTACTGTAAAACAGAATAGTTTGCAACTGTAAATAAACTACAGTTAGCTACTGTAAATCTTAATTACAGTAAATTACTGGTAACATCGTTGCCAGTAAGTTACTGTAAAACCCCTTTGAAATGTCTAACAGTGTATACTGTAAATTTAGTTAAATCTGTGAAACCTAAAATGTTCCTACTGTATTTTTTTCCCACTGCTGCAAGTTTTTTTACTGCAAATTTTTAGTTTAAAGTGTGGAAAATGTCGTCTTTACCAGCTGCTGGCCTCGCGGTCCCCATCCTGCATACTGCAGATGAGCGTTTCGCACTTCTGGAGGGTTCAGGATCCATGTTTCCCTGTAAAAGAGAAGCAAAGCCATAACTAATCAACTAGTTGGATACTGCATGACAAGTAGACTAGTTGACCATTCAGACCAGACAGACAGATAGGCAATCAGTCAAACATTCATGTCTTCAGAGGGCTAACAGCGCACACTTCCTCTATGTGGTGCAGTGGAGCGTGAGCCAACAGATATTGATTCCATCACGGTGTACTACACAGCCCAACACAACAGCACGGCGAATAAAGCACCATGAGGGAATTACAGAGGCAGGAAATCTAACAGTGATAGTATATCCCAGTGCGCTGTTAAATCCGGCCGGGGCAGCGGCCCAGCGCTGTGTCAGCATCTGTTCCGTCTGACAGAGCTCATAAATATATATGCTTTATTCTGCCTCCGTGTACAATAGCGTGTGCACTGCAGGCCCAAAAATTACAGGTGACACAAGCTGTACGTCTCTGTGCTAATCAGGACCACAGGATGGCAGTATGGAAAGATTCAGTGCTCTGAATGGCTTTGACACGTGACGTGAGCAGTGAAATGCTGCATCGATGTTTCCTTGGTTTAAAATGACAAATGGACTTTGTAAACTAATGGGACTGTTATACGAGCTCAGTGACTTACGGAGTTTCCAGACTGCAAATGATGTAGTCCGCAGTGAAGGAGTGCTCGTAAACCTGAGAATTTGAACAACACAGAGACAGAGAGAGAAATTAAATTGTAGAAGAACAGCAGTTACTGCCACTACAAGCCCCCAAAAGCTCTATTAGCAATAACGTTTGAGAGGCTATGCATTACAGTGACATAGCAGAGTTTTAGCCACAATGTGAAGAGGACAGATTTTTGCCATGGTAAAATCACAGTGACACACCACTTCAAATGGCTTTCTGGATTTTTGAAACAAAAGCAAAATGTAAAAGACACCAATGTTTAATAAATAATACATTTAGCATAAATACAGTAAAAAAAAAATACACACAGTAACAAAAATAGAG
Source organism: Ptychobarbus kaznakovi (assembly GCA_027422405.1). NCBI lineage: Eukaryota > Metazoa > Chordata > Actinopteri > Cypriniformes > Cyprinidae > Ptychobarbus > Ptychobarbus kaznakovi. The sequence continues at coordinate 30,310 of JAPDDN010000561.1, forward strand.
TAAAACGTCACATTCTGTAGACAATACAAATGCTATTTTCCTGTGCAAAACTCACTGGCACAAAATAAAAACAAATTTGATTCAGAAAGTTGAATGAATGAATGAATAAGTAGTAAGCAGGTAAGTAAATAAATAAATAAAGAGAACAGAGTGAAGTATTCCAATTATTATGTCCAAATTTCATGTAATTCTAAAATGCATGTCTATTAACTTATTCACAAAAATAAAAGACAATGAAAATTAAAAAACTAAATAAAATAAAACTTAGCAGATTATTTTGCATTCAAAGTGACATCCAAAAGAGAAGCTAAATCAATTTGTCAAAGAGCCAAATATATTTGTAATATACAATAGCAGGTTTATTAGACAAGTAGACTAGAAAGCAAACTAGAGGAGATGATCAACACACAGATAGTGTTTATTATTATTTATGTATATTAAATATATACAAATATTGAAACTTTTTTTTTACATTACAACGCTAGTTTAAGTTGCAAAGTTATTAAATTACAATAAATATTGTAATTAATAGTATACAGTAATTTGTAATCAATTGATGTTTTTTATTATTTTATTTCCAATTTGTAGCATTCATATGGTTATTTACATACATTATTTGAAAATAAGGATTAATTAATTAATAATGAATATTACTTTTTACAAGATTGTTACACATGGCATACCAATAATTTAATTTAGCAAAACTTTAAATAATATTATGAACAAACAAACAACTAACTAACTAAATAAATAAGTATATAGCTAAGCTGCATCTTAGTGCATTGATATAGAATTGAACTAATGTGTGGTCACAGGTGTGCTTCAAATATGACATGTATGATCAGATTTCAGAGGCAGAACTAGCTAATTTTATCAAATCCTAATTAGAGATCGACCGATATATCGGTTTACTGATATTTTCCTAAAGCATTTTAATAAACCATAATCGGTTATCGTACACGCTGCTGAAGAAGGCATGAGCGCTGCTGTATCACTCTGAGGACAGTGTCAACAGCTGTCCAGGAGCTAGAGGGCTGACCGCAGCATATGCTCACAGCTGACATGAGCTTGACACGTGTGCTGTAGCGGAGCTGTTAATACTGTCAAAGATTAACATTCAACACCTGTCCTCAACACCTCCCTCTGTCTTACAGATGCAGAGAGATGGAGAGCTCCTTTGTGAGGGCAAGCAGCACCATGACAGAGTTTGAGAATGAGGGGTATTATGGACGTGTGTGTGTGTGTGTGTGTGTGTGTGTGTGTGTGTGTGTGTGTGTGTGTGTGTGTGTGTGTGTGTGTGTGTGTGTGTGTGTGTGTGTGTGTGTGTGTGTGTGTGTGTGTGTGTGTGTGTGTGTGTGTGTGTGTGCATAAGCATAGGCAATGACAGCTGGGGGACGAGGTTGTCATCCATCAAGGTGATGTTGGGACGGGCACTGAATAACAAACCAGAGGCAGCGCTCACACTCTTTTCTTTGACTCACTCTTTCTTGTCATCTGTGTGTGAAGTGCGCTGGTATCACTGTCCCAGCACTCATGACACCTTCTCCTCCGTCTCTTCAGCTATGTTACGACAGCTGCCCTGATCAAACTAACTCGTCACCTGTGGTGTCCGACTCTAGCGTCCTTCAGAGTTTGTTCTTTCATCATTTGTTTGCACACTAAAGCTTTAAGTGCAGTCTGTATGAAGAAAGTCTGGTTTGTTTGGTTAATGTGGAAGACGTTTCCTGAAATTAGATGTGCAGCAAATTAGGTGTGCAGGAACCGACTCTGTGTTGGACTGGTTTGGGTAGGGTTACTTTCCAACACGAAAAGAAAAAAATAAACTGAAAATAACAATTAATGCAAACAAAATTGTCGGAATTATCCAAAAAAAAAAGAAAGAAAGAAAGAAAGAAAGAAAGAAAGAAAGAAAGACAGAAAGAGAAATGGTTACTTCAGATGTTCAGTAAAATCTTTGAGACTGATAATGTACATTTTGTGTATGGGAAAATTATGCATGATGAAACTCTTGTGAGAAATTCAGATGGGCATAAGCAACAACAAAACAAATTCAACATAGTTTCACATCAAAATTCAAATGAAGTGCATATTCAGTTCAGTACTTATGTTAAAGGGTTGGTTGATTTTAATTTCGTTTTTTAACGTTAGTTAGTGTGTAATGTTGCTGTTTGAGCATAAACAATATCTGCACAAGTTGCGAAGCTGAAAGTACAATGCAAACAGAAATATGGTCTTTTAAAATTCTGGAAGTTTAATGCCTACAAAAACTGCTCGTAGGGACTACAACGAGTTACTTCCCGGGTTAGTGATGTCACGAACCCTGATAAACCCTGCCCCCGGGAACACGCAACGAAGGGGTGCATGTAAAAATCTATTCATATATGATTCGTGATTCTGTATTCTAATGATTCTAATGGATTCACAAGTTTCAAAATTATGTTTTAAAGAAGTGGTTCTTAATGCTGTTCCTCGCGTCCCCTGCTCTGCACACGCTCCGCATCTCTCTTTCTCTCTCTCTCTCTCTCTCATTCAGATCGTCAGATCAGCTCCAACAAACTGTTCCAATTATACACTTATTTTCAAATAGCAATGAGAAGCATTAACATGGACGCACGTGCGGTTGCCAAACTGTATTAAAGCTTTTATAATCAGGATAAAACTGTATATTAAAAGCTAACAGAAGCAGTAGCATTTACAAATAACAGTGTATCTAAAATTATGAGAAAACAACAAACAAGCATACCATTAAGAGCCATACTTGCACAGGTTCTGCGCGATCCTCTTCACTAATATCATCTGCGTCTCATTCGGGCTCAAATTGATAAGCAATATAGACGATGCCATTGTTTACAATACAACCGGAGCACATGCTGCTGAGCTGAGGGGCGGGACTCGCAGTAGAGGCGGTTTAGCGAATCACAACACACTGGACCAGCTCTGAGCCCATTGCGTATTTCTGAGGGAGGGGCTTCATAAAAGCAGGAAATGATCAGCACGTTTAGAGGTGAAGGGACAGAGCGGTGTAGAATAAAGGTAAATTATGTGAATAATAATGTGTTTTTTTTTTAAAGTAGCGTGAACACATGTTAGACTGCATCCCATAAACACAATCAAGCCTAGAAAAAAAACAGTCAACCAGCCCTTTAAAGTACATATGGTCACTATAATATTAATAATACCAAAAACTGGGTAATAATAATAATATCCAGTGTGCCAATGAAAGTTCTAATACAACTGTAAATGGGAAAATATTTAATATAGTAAAATAAGAAATAAAATAAAATGCAACAAATTTAATATTATTAATAACAAATGAATCACTATTAATTATACGATTAAATGTAATATTAAAGTAATTTAAATACTATATTTTATTTGATATTTTTAAATATAATGTACACTTTTAAAGATGCAAAATTATAAAAGAGTTTTACCAAATTTATTAAAGAGAACTGCCATTGATAACACACAAATAATAATAATAAACAAAAAAATGAAATGTAATAAAGCATATGAATTATCATTCGATTGATAATAATATTAATACAATTCATAGCCAAATATTAAAGTATTAATATATATATATATAATATATATATATATATATATATATATTGTACAAAGAGTAAAACTGGAAACAGGAAAACATTGATACTAGTTCAATAATTAATTAATACAATTCATAATTCAATGAATAGCTATTATCAGTAACAATAATACAATATAACAAATATTTTATAAAAAAATTAAAGTACAGTTTTAAAATTAAAACTGTAAAAACTACAAAAGACAATTTGTCCAAATGTATGAAAGTGAACTGATATTGATAACACATAACTGTGTGTAATAGTAAAATGCATTCCTTAGAATAGATAGTGCAACATTTCCTTTCAACTATGAATTTTCCATCTGAATTGAATAAGGATCATTTAGTTAACCTACAGCGCAATAGTTGAAATACAACTGATGAACTACTTCAGAACTGAAGAAATTTCCTTTACATTTTGACTTTACATTTCAATTTCAAAGTCTGGAAATCATACTTTAAGGCTTTCTATTACTGTGTAAACTCTAGTTTTTGGTGCCATCTGCAATTTAATTGTTACCTAGCTAGTAACACCTGCAGCTAATTCTTACAATCACGAAGACGCCCTGTGGTTCGGAGACATATACTGTATAACACAATATGAAAAGAGAAGGGGGTGAGGGTGGAATAGAAGCCGAGTTCAGACCAACCAATCAAACCAAAGTGTGAAAACAGCCTCTGTCCTCCTCTCTCTCGACTGGCAGGTGTGTGTGTGTGTGTGTGTGTGTGTGTGTGTGTGTGTGTGTGTGTGTGTGTGTGTGTGTGTGTGTGTGTGTGTGTGTGTGTGTGTGTGTGTGTGTGTGTGTGTGTGTGTGTGCGATTGCTGGGTTTCTGTCACTCCAGCGGGGTGTACTTTTGTTCTGGTAAGGCGCTGGAGTGTGACAGGCCTTTCACATCATGCCATGATTACTTTCATCTCAACACACACATACAACACCCAAATAAACACAGGCCTCACCAGCTGCACGTTGTAGGCCAGCAGAACGAGTTTCATATCTGGGGAAACCTCATATTTGCTGGCTTTGTACATTTCCTGGGGGAAAAAAAGAACAGAGAAAAGGTAAATTAGACTTTATAAAAAGCATTTCATTACCATATTTCTTAAACGACTGTGACAGATTGTGTGGAGAGCGTGGCATTAATCAGAGCTGCCACTCTTTGATTCTCAACAAACATTATGTTCTGTGTCCTTTGCCTCCACTGTTTTGCATCCCACCAGCCCCACTTTAACGATCTGAGGCTGTTAATGAGTTACACAGAACATTGCTCTAATGATGGACGCGTTCAGCTCTATTAATAACAATAGAACTGTCGTCCTGCGATGTGCTGTATGACGGTGGAGTAATTAATACTGTAGCGCATGCTGATGCACGACTCTGCTTGCATGTGCTGAAGGCACAATGAGACATTCACGATGCATTTATCTTTCATAATGTGACAAATTCATGAGGAAATAATATAGGGTGGGAGTTGATCATATCCATCGCCTTTGATTGGACTATTTTGTTTGTTTGTTTGTTTTTGATGCACTTTTTGATCACTATGCAAATGTATATTGTACAGTAGATGTGCCATTGGCAAATTCATTGAATCTTTAAATGAAGCATATGATTTAACCCATATTAAACCATAATGATGTACTTTAAAATGAACCCATAATTTTACATTACTACAAAAAGTACTTTTTTTTTAAAGTGTACTTAAGTGAGTTAAGGAACAGAGCAGAAAGTGTACTCTTAAGAACCAAGTACATTTCATTAATATTATATTATCTGCAAGTACAGTTGTTTATATATATATATATATACTTTTGAGATTTGAAGCACACTACAAGTGCACATTCAATACGGTTAAGTGCACTTATTTTCACAAGAACAGCTTTTTCATGTCAGGGTACATTGTTATAAATACATTTCGGAAGCTTACTATTCATTTATATGTGTAAAATACCTCTAACGAGGAAGAAATACTTGCACCTTAAACGTTAAATGTATGATATTATACTGTTTAATATTATTTTCCTCATGTGTGTGCCCTTGATTATGACAAAGTTACTTAAGAGTTACATATTAAAATAAAGAATTGTGTGTAGAATATGGTGACCCCGAAATATCTTAACTTAAAAATGTATAAAACAACATATCAAAAAAAGTGTCATTTATTCTAAACCATAAAGCACAAATACATTTTCAGACAAATTATTTCACAAAATAAAGTTTGAAATAACAAAACAAAAGATTCGAGACTTTAAAGCATGGTACTTTTGAGTTGTCAGATGGTGTGGCTCATGGTTGATAGTTAACACGATTCTCTACACCTGTGATTCTCTGCTAGGACACCTGTGTGAACCTGAGAACTGACTTCATACATCCACTTAAAATCGTCAAAATACCAGGTGATTCAAAATAAATGACAAAAAATTAAGGAGGAAGTGAAGCTAGTAAAGTGTGACTTAATACATTTTGAATCACGTTCACCGATGAATCATTCACAAATAGAAGTAAATTAGATTTTCATGTCTTCATAGGAATATTTCCCAGGTGAAAAAAGGGCACTTCCATAATGTGCTTAAAGTTTTCTATTGTCATGCACTAATTTTGTACTTAATATACTAAAAAATATTTAGTACTGCTTAAGGTAATCGTACGAGTATCTAAGTGTACTCAACTGAGCTATTTTGAGACATCATGAATATGAACTAAAATGAGCTTTTAACAAGAAGAAAATATTTAGTTACCACTTGTACACTTGAGTGTACTAGTGTATAAAAGATGTGTTCAAGTGTACTACATACAGTTTTTTTAATAAAAAAATTGCATTTAAAATGTAACCCTCAGGCCATGCATGATGTAGATGAGTTTGCTTCTTCATCGAAACATCTGGAGAAATGTAGAATTAAATCACTTGCTAATCCACATGACTATAGTCCATCTATTAATGTCTTGTACAGTGAAAAGCTGTATGTTTGTAAGAAACAAATACATCATTAAGACGTTTTAAACTGTAAACAGTGGCACCGTTCTGGACATAATAGACGTTTTGGACTGTTTTCACTTTTAGACAGTACTTGATATGTGCATATTTCTCTCCTGATTCAGATGCGATGACTTTTTCACTGGAGAAAGCAATATTATGTATAGAAGACTCATATTTTAGTTGGACGATTAGAAATTGAAAACACCTTGATGTTTTTTTTTACAAACATGCATGTTTTTGTTTCACACAATGTTGATTGATGGACTGGCATTGTGTGAATTTATAGTGATGTTTTTATCAGCTGTTTGATTTCTCATACTGACGGCACCCATTCTCTGCAGAAGATCCACTGGTGAGCAAGTGATGTAATGCTACATTTCTCCAAATCTATTCCGAGGAAGAAACAAACTCATCTACATTTTAGATGACCAGTGGGTAGGGATGGGTATCGTTAAGGTTTTAACGGTATTACTACTCTTACCGCTTATCGATTTGGTACTTTAACGGTACTCTTATCTGTACTTTTTTATATATATAAAAATATATGACAAATTAAGAGCTGAATTAACATTGCTTTATATTCTAAAATGTAAAATAAATATTTAATGAAATGAATATAAAGAATCAATTTGTAAATGCACCAGTCTGCAGGCATTTTTAGTGTTTTATACATATTATAAGATACAGTAAGAACATGAAAAAAGAAACAAAGTAAAACAAACTGACTGTGACGAGTGGGGCGGGGCCGAGAGCCGTGGGAACGGAGCGAGGCCGGTGGAGTCAATGATAATGAACGACTCCCCACGAGCACTCGAGTCCCACGGAGGAGCTTCGGAAGGGTAAAAGGAGTAGTGACGACATTGAAAGACGAGAGAGGACCAGGCCTGGATTTTAGTTTGAGTTTTGTGTGCGGCAGTCGTCCGTGAGGGGCTGTCGCTTTTATTTTGTGTTTAGTTATTGTATTATTAAAGTCTTAAATGTTCGCCGGTTCCCGCCTCCTTCTTCCCGATCTACGAACTGTGTTACACTGACAAATTCAATAAAACTAATATACAAATGAAATGAAATAAACAGTGCTTTTTCATGAAGGTCCACTAACATTACTGTTCAGGTAAGTAATAGCCTACAAAATAAATCTAAAAGTAATCAAATAAAAATGAACACTGCATAGTTTTCACTGTATGTATTGATAGATTGATGCTTATTAAAGCTATAACGTTATACAGATTAAGAGCTGTGAGTGATTTTCTCTTTGTGTTTTGTTCTTTGATTAACATTGATGGCCCAAGCACCACTCTGTCACTTTAAGACAATATATTGACACCCATCAGATTTTCTCCCAACTGTTCTCGTCCACTTAATACAAACTGTTTAAGTGAATACTCTCCAAGCGGTCATTTTGACATATTTTGTGTGTATCTTACAGACTATGGATGCGCCCGAAGCTCAACGTGTAATTTGCTTGTTTTGGAGCGTGCACACACACTTCAGCTTGGGGAACAGCGTCTCTTGTGTGGATTGTGCTTTCAACGTTTTATTATCAAACATGTCCCACAATTTAGCAACTGTAAAGACGGCATTTTACAACAGTCACCGATTGAGCTGATTCTGAGGTTAAGTTTGGGTTTTAGGGAGGAGCGAATGTGTAACGCTGTGAAGGAAAAGACGAAACGCGGCTATAATGCTTAGAAGCCAAAAGCCACAGGCCTAAAGTGTAAGCAGATGTTTGATTGTTTAGTTCTCTCTTCTATCATAATTAAACAGGGCTTTCATGTTGCGCGTGCTGAAGCTCCTCCGCATGAGCGTGATCTCGCTTCTGAATTGTGAATAGCAAAAATTCATAATAGACAAATGTTTGAATATTACTGCATATAAAATCAGCTGGCAACTCTGTGAGATAGAATTAGCAAGATAATGTGTATATATAGCAATAATAAATGTATGTGTGTTTTCTTAATTTCTCCAGTACTGATAGCATAACCGTTTACGTCAGAGCTTATCGATACTCCGGTCTTTCATAATTTAACCCTGGGAATGATTAAATACCGGGTTTCGGCACCCATCCGTACCAGAGGGTGAGTAAATGCTCAGCAAAATTTTCATTTTGGGGTGAGCTTTTCCTTTAAAAAGTTCTACAAGTTTGAGGAGGAAGAAAGAGTTGAAGTAAAACACTTACAAACTTCCTGTTTGTGACCAAGATTGTACTCTCGTTGGTCTCCATGTTAAAGCGGACCACATCACCTTCACGGGTACGATAGAGGAGCTCATCACCTAAAGAGAGAGGATCAGAGGATGAGATAAAAGTCAAGGAGAAATTAGTCAGTAACAGTCTCTCACTCGCTCTCTGTCAATAATCTAGTCATGAATATGCCCCTTAACACTAGAGAGCTGTACCCGGGGGGCTGACAGTTGAAAAGGAATGATAAAACTTTTCATTTTTGGTTTTCTACATGTGACGATGACTTTGGCAAGGACATCAGAAAAAAGCTCTTTGAGAGGTCTGGAATGCAGCACACAGCCCTCGGTGAGAAGAACGCATACAGCCCCATCGCCACTTTTAATTGCGGATTAGGGGAATGGTACGCAAAGGCTTTTTTTATCTTGCTTGCATAACTAATCGGTGACACAATTACCATCACAATCACATGAAAGCTAAAGTGGAAGGCACTGAAAGCACTGCAGTTCTAATGGGTCAGATTGCTGAGGTCATATGGAATGCAATTCATATTTTTTTCGCTGTAGATACAAAAAAAATGGAATTACTATGAAGTAAATAATCTGAGATGGATACAAAACATGAGTTGTTTAATGCGCTGCATGATGAATAATAATGGCAAAAAGTGTGTTTCTTGCCTTTAATGGTTGTTGGTAATGCTCTGAATGTTAAATGTGCTCATTTTATGGTGATTGTTGGAAGAAAGGTGCCCTTCACTTTGGTATTTTCATGCCTGAAATTGAATGGCAAGCTGATAAGATGCCAGAACAATCATTTGTCGACTTGACAAATTCCTCCTTTCCTTCCTCTGACCTGATGTTGGGCCGTACGTTTCAGATCAGAACCTCATCAAGCGTCCTCTGCTCTCATTCATCTCTCTTACTCTATCCATCACACATTCAGACAGGTGTGCTCTAAACACACTTATCCACACATCATTCATTCTCCAGGACTCATCTGAGCTCGTATAGACTTCAAACTGTCCTCAGTTTGAACCGCCTCTCAGTCAGTGTCGCTAGCTCATGTTTTGTCATGTGATTGTGCTCCACATGTGATCTTCTCATGTGCTTCCTTTGCTTCATGTGTTATGTTTTCATTGGTTTGTTGACTAGTCAGGTAGTTCTCAGTTAGTCAACGTAGATAGTCCTCATTTTTCTTTGCCTCGTCTAGATTATTGTAAAATGCTGTTGGTGAGTCTCATGCTCATGTTCATATTTAAGTTTGTTCATTGTTTGTTCCTGTGGATTCTGTATTGTTTGGTCGTTGTTTGTTATCAATAAAACTGCACATGGGTTCTCTGCTTCAAAATTGGTGGACAGATGCAGGGCCGGCCCTGGGCAATTTGCTGCCTATTAACTAACTTGAACTAACAATGAACAATACATTTGTAACAGTATTTATTATTTTTGTTAGTGTTAGTTATTGACAATTAACCTTATTTTAAATTATTTCCAGTGAAACTATACAAATATAGGTGCTGCCATACAAGTGTTTGAGAAACATAGCATCAGTTTAAAGTTAAACTTGTTCTATTTCCAGTAGATGCAGCAATGTTCTACCAACTAGCCCATTCTAATGTTTGAGAAACATACATCTTTAAAGTGAAATTTACATTAATTTTACTTGTTTAATAAGTCCAGTTATAGTCCTATACAAACATTACTAAATTTGCCAATTTAAATTAAAAATACAATAAATCCCCAAAAACTACACAACTGTAGCGTAAAAATATGATTAAGCCGTATTGTCATGTTACATGAAAAATTACACTTATGTAACAAAATCTCGGATCTCTGGACCTCCCAGAGATTGTTAAACTATTTTAAACTTTAAGTCTATATGCTTTCTAGACTAGGCTAACATAGTTTTTTCAAACTTTTACCTCATGTAGAGCCCTTAAATGCATGCTACCTCATGTCTTTAGTGAACCGGGAGATCATTCACTACCTTCTCCCTCCTTCATTTTTTAAAGTCAGACACCAACTTTCTTAGTAGGTAGTCCTCAATATATGCATTATAAACAATATAATGAAAACAATAATAAAATATAAAAGAGTGCCTGTTTTCGGATTACTTTTTTTAATGTGTAAATATATTTTCCCTGCATGACTATATTCCTAAATATCTGATGACTCAATGTGCACTGATTCTTTCTTCCTCGAGGTGGCACTGTTTAATACACAATGACGACGTGATGCTTCACTCAAAATTTCCCCAGGCATAAAACAAAAGAATATCATCAGAACTGGTTTGAATGGCTTTGCTGCAGAGCAATTACTGTATGTAGTGAAATATAAATGTCACTGTCATTTGATGGTGGATGTGGTGAATAAGCAGCCAGTGATCAAAATATTGATTTTGAAGTTATTGAGAATGAGCGTTTTGAGAATATGGTAGAGATCGCGAATATGAGCGAGTGGAAGTGCGCTCTGATGATGACAGCGATGGTAAAATCATCTGCTCAAATTGACCCCTTCCAAGTTTCAAAAGGTAACGAAATATGCTTTATTTTATTCTTCTGCAATTGTCCTTAAAATATCAAGAGTGTTTTTTTGTTGTTGTTGTTGTTCCTATTGCAGCAGTTAGAGATCCGCCCGTGCTGAATATATATACGGATCTCTAAAGACACGAATATCATGATTGGCAAAATATTCATGCATTTAAAGGCTAGTTTATTTGACCATAATCATTCATTACATCACATTACCTCTGTCTTTGTCCCGTTTTTATTCTTCTCTTATTCAATTTTCTTCCCTGGGCACCAGAGGGCTTCGTCTTTTTGACCCAGTGATAATTTATAAATGAATATATTTTACAATCAGGTAACTGATCTGATGTATGTGGAAGTGCGGCTGTGCGGGGAAGATCATGCGTCGAATGGAGGAGAGCAATACAAGTAGTTTTTGTGGTACGATCGCTTTTTGTGTAACATTTTAAATGTATAGTATTGAAGTAGAATTGGTAATAAAAAAATGTTTTACATTTTAAAAGTTTAACTAATTGCATTTATTTTTAAATTTGAACTATCAATTTTTATTTAATCATGCAATTAAGTATTCAAAAACATTCAGTGCCCTGAATGTGTATTCTTTATGTACTGTAGTATATTAATTTAAAATATGTTATTTATATTTTTAAAAGTATGATAAAGTATAATTAATTAAATGTTTTATTAATAAGTATTAATAGGTCTTAATTGAAAGTCCTATAACACAAAATACACTAAAGATACACTAATGTATTTTATACAATAAAATACACTAGTGTCAAAGTAATTTTTTACATTTAAAAATTTACGTTTGATTACAGCAAGACTAAAACAATATTTTCTCTTTTTGTCCGTGAAATTATATCTACCCAATTTTTTGAAAAATGTGTACTTAATCTTTCAATTATGCATTGTGTCAAGATTGTAGCTCGACAAATCAATAACCGCTGTAGCTCATGCACCACACAAAAAGAACTGCACAAGAGACTTGAGTAATGACCCAATACTCTAAGCATGAGTACACATAATACACAAATATTACATGAAGTGGTGCATTTTTTATAATTTTCACCTTCCTGAATCTAAAGACTGGAATACGCTACACAAAAAATCTGAACAGAATTTAAAATACTAGGCATCAGACATACGCTTTCCTGACTTGTAAATGTTATAAAGAAAAAACTGGGCATCATACACTAAACAACTGAAGATCATACAAAGATCATCATTCTAAATAATTTCAAACACAACAAACTCTCACAGAAACATGTGCCTCATTGCCAGAAGATGCCAGATGAAAACAAACACGTATGCATGGGAGCCTGCATTAGTTGGCACCGTCAAACAAGCCGGTCTTGGGTGGGTAGGCACGGTCAGTGTGCCCTGTACAGATTTCAGCAGGGTATATGTTGTAAAAGTGGCTCAAAATATTAAACATGTTTGATATTCTCAGATAGGATGGTGTCATAGTCTGAGTCTGTGCACATCATGCACTATGACTTTCAATAACTACAATGAACTTGTCCAGGCTACAAATGATGGGAAAAAATCATAGTGTATCCTTAACCTAAAGTATTGTAATATCTAATAACGTTGTAATCACATTGTAACATTTGCACACTGAATTGTGATCAGTGTTCTTTCTTGCATTTATTTGCACACTGAATTGTTAATGATTAATGCTTACACATTTTTATAGTGCTGCAACAAGGCTATAAAGATTTTGCCATGTGCCAATGGCTCGTGACTTCAGAAAATTGACTAGTCATTTACTGGTTTAAGTATTTTTACCGGCCAAGAAACCATATGTGCAGTATTCCTAAAAAAAATACAAATTAATATAACCATATTTTACATGTCATATATTTTGTTTATATAATAAAAATTACCAACCAACTGGCAAGTAAAATGGTTCAATATATTCACCAATGTTGATTTTTACTTGCATTTAGCACTTGGCGGGTGTTAATTTTAAGCTCTATTTGCAGCAGTCCACTTATTTTAGCCTAATGTCACCTAAATCTTCAACGATATTATTTTGCTACCTTGCTTACACTGATACTTTCCTTTGGGAAATGCAAATCTAGTTGAAACTGATATTCCCTTGACTCCGTCTGTCATCTTAGATGAAACATTTCACTGATCTTTTTCTGATTTTGCCTTTTACATAACAGGATACAAGCAATGCTGCCCTAAATTTTGGGCAAAAACAACGTAGCTTAATGTAAGGCAGCATTATTTTGGCTCCTGCTGTTTGGAACAGCCGTCACGAGTGCATACCTGAACACGTTGTCTAGGTGGGCGGTTTTCATGTCATTTCATATGCTCTCTTTTCTTCTGGTTTTTGCTATAAAGAACTTTTTCTTCGCCTCATTCCTGTCAGTAAAAATCGTGATCTCTGAGTCTCTCAGAATCTCTCCTGTGCTCTCTCAGTGTTTTGATGGAGGAGAGCAGCAGGAACTGGCACGCAGCACTTCCTGCAGTGGAGCCCGGGGTCACTCACTCAAACACAGCACTCACCTTCTCTCTGCTTCTTTGTTCTTCAGGGCACAACTCACTCACCTGTACTTTCTTCCTATCTTTCGTTTCCCCTCTTGTCCTCTCTTACACACCCCTAAGCGTGATTCCTTTCATCTCTCTTTACCCTGCTCATTCTTTATCAGTCCTTTCTGTCTCAATTTGTTCTAGAACAAGCTTCTGTCTCTGATCTGACTCTTCCGCATGTCTCCATCTGACAGCAGGATTTCTGTCTCTGTGCCTGATGTATGTTGGCCATGTACATGTTAGAAACTTTTAGGAGTGACAACCGCATGTTTTTGTCGATGTGAATCCTCCTAATTTATCATTCTGAGTACAAAATTAAAATGTCACTCTGTTGACCATAAACATCAGTATAAGCCCACATACACTTCAAATAAACACCTGCATTTTGATTCAACTAATTAACAAATTGGACAACCTTTTGAAACGAAATATTTAACCATAATGAATGTAAATTTGTATTGTATTTAAAATCATATTTTATATATAAACATATATAAACTGTATTGTAGATAGTATGATATAAATGAAATAAAAGGCTACTTAAGTGTACTGAAAGAGAGTATACTTTTTTAGAGAGTACGCAACTGTTTAACACACTTATGTACACTTAAAAGTTCACGATTGCACACTTTCACAAATTAACATTACATTAACATGACAATCTTTTGTCATGCTTTATAGAGGTACACTTATTTGAATGTGTTGACTAACATTATGTAATGTACTTGATCATACATTTAACTGTTATTATTTGATACTACATATAAATTGTATGTATTTTTTAATATAGTACACCGCAACTTCATCATTACAAATATGCAATTACAATTATAATTAAATATAGGACTAGTTTCAATAATAGTAATTATGGATAAAGATAAATGTACTTAAGTGAGTCTAAAAAGCATTCTAAAGTTAAGATAAGAATTTAAACCAATACATTTTCATGCAATTAATCGTCCCAGAATATACTACACAGTGTTTGCACTTAATTATTTGAATTATTAAAATGAGTGACAAAATAATAAGAACCGGAACAAAACCAAATAAGGAAACTCAAGAACAAATACAGGGGTAAAACACGGAAAACCAAGTCCACAATCCTGACAATTATATACTTTAGTACTATTTTAAATAGCATGCTAAAGTTTTTTTGTGTGTGTGTGTGTGTTTCACCATGCAGAGTATATTTTAATTAAAGTAATTAATAACCAGTCAAAGGCCATTGTAACATTTATTTATTTATAAATATAAAAGACTAAGGCCTTTGCTCACAAAGAAAATAATGTTTGCAATAAGTTGATACAGCGTAAAATAAATTCATGAGCAAATTAAAATAGCAATTGAGGGCGCTCTGCAGGAGCAGGCATTGGAGCAGATTCGTGAGGAGCGGGCTCTAGAGTGCGCTGACGAGGAGCTGTCTCTGCAGCTGGGCTTCAACTCATAATTGGCAGAATTTGCAAGCGTAAAGCCTGAACGCATCACCAGAGAGGAAACGCATCTGCTTGTGCGCAAGCAAATAGGTAGGCTAATTCTGATACATGACATGACTATCCATTATGACTCGTAAGCATTGTTATATTTATGTAGCCTACACATTAATAATCTTTAAAAATCTTTCTAAACTTCGACCATTTCAAATCTCAGTTTGACAGTTTAACAGCTTTTGTGATAATGTCAAATGTAACAGTTTTGCTTCACTTTCATTTTCAAATTAACATTAAATTGATTAAATAATGATTTCAAACATTTATCCTGACAATCTTTTGTCATGCTTTTTGATTTGGATGCAAAAAATACATTGGTTCTGCATCTTAATAAAGGCATTTCTTGTCAAGAAAAAAGGGACAAAAACTGCCGTTTTGAGAAGGGTGGCCACGGCCACCACTGGCCACCCCCTGGCTCCGCCACTGCTGCACGGATGAACCAAGTGATCACAACATTGTGATCGCACACCTCAAAGGTTGAGGAATGAACCAGACAAATCATTTTAATTTAGGAATAGAAACACGTTGGTGTTTGAATCATGTTCGCGATCTTTAACGATCAATTAAATTAATGTCATGTTGGTGGTGACACCTCTCTTGCAACATGTTTAGCTATCACAGATATCATACTTAGCTTTTTTGGCTTCTGATCGCAAATGCAGCCAAACTTTGGAGCGCTTAGATTAGCGATTTCGATTCTCCCAACCCTAACTGCACACTCAATCATAAAAACAGTCCCTTATTGCCATCTAATGGGGGAACAATGTAACTAAAATCACCATCATGAACACACACTGTTTCTCAATACTAAGTATTCTAATTAAATACAACTATTATTTATATAAAATATTATTTATTGAATAACAATTGTCATCAACAACAGCAATAGCCATCAGTTTGTAAGTTTGCGTACGGGGTAGGATTAGGTTTCTAAAATATGGAAATATAGAATAAAGCATCATTATTTGCTTTTTAAGTACTAAAAACAGCCAGTATGCTAGTTATACACATGCTTATTAATAGTGAGAAATGGTCTTTTATAAAGTGTTGCCGGAAAATAGTATTTTGCAGTTAGGTTCATTTGTTTGGCATGGATTTTTCTGGACCATGAGTTATGTCCTATAATACCAGCAAACCATACTCAGACCCTTGAAATGAAGTTGGGCCCATGTTCAACATTCAACTGACAGCACCTTTGTGGAAAAATGACTGCTTGTCAAAGTTGTGCTGACTTTGCAGTACCCAGAATTTTTCCTGAAAACACCTCGGTAAGATTTCTTACACAAACCAATCCTGACATATAGAATACATGTGACAGTACTCTTACCAACTGTGTTGTGCTAAAAGACACTTCACGCTGAGCAGGGAACACAATCTGGTGATTATGTAACTAGTGCCTCTTTTCTTTCGACTCCAGCCCCTGCTTAATTGCTCCAGATTCAATTGGTTTCTTCTTCTTGTACAGGTAATTTGCTGCAAGAGGTGTCTGTTCGGGCTGGAGAAACAAAGTGAGCCACAGAAGAATGGAAATGTTCTGTGCCGTAAATCCACCTTAAACCTCATCTGCCCTCCGGCTCAGGACAGACATAAAAAGAAATGCAATTATAAATGATTCAAAACGCTTTCAATTTAAAGGTGATTCACCGATCCTGGTGTCACATCATACAGAATTGAGATTGATGTCATTCAATTCACTTCAGCCTATAGCATTTTCACTGCTTTTTGTAAACACAGATCATAAATCATAATCATAAAACTATAGTAGTCTTGTACAATTGAAATACCATGTGCTATTTGCATTTGATTTCATTTAGTTCTAAACTATGACTTCTGTATCCTTGTCACTTTTAACTGTTTTATTCCGTCGTAAAAAGGCAACTAGCAAGAAAATTTCCTTTCTCAAATATGCAGATCTTATTTTTTACAAAACCCTTGAATACTTTAATGTATTTATGGTGTAATTCCACCTTGTGAAACTTGAAAATATGATAAAGATGATAAGAGAACAATATTTCTAAGCTCAATGTGCTATTGGCTGCAGTTAATGTCACACTGACTGTGCACTGAATGTGGAATTAGCTTGACCTTGTCTTTTTGTGAGAAAACACGATTGCTAATGGGCACACACTATGGTTACTACTGCACAACTGTGCGCACTGTTGTTTACTTGTCCATTTTATTAATACTGCTTTTAATGTAATACATTTGGATGACTAAATAAATGCAAGCGGATGTTTTTATCTACAGTCTTAAATGTCAAAAAAATTGATTACATGTCAAATCAAATTTAATTTAAATGGTATAATTTCATGAACTTGGCATCTAGAAGCATTCGATAAGTCACAAATCCTCAAAAATGCAGCAAGCATATGTGCATGTAAACTATCATACAAATATAAAATATGAAGTTTGTTAACAGTAAAAACAATACATTAAACAACACTATACTGTTGTTTTGTTCTACATAATTATATACATGTAGAGTCAGTGGATGCATGAACCACTGTTCCATTGATTTTAGATATCTGTTCCACTGAAGCAAAGACTGATACTCATCAGAGAACAAGCTTTAAACACATACGTTTGCCGTGCTTCACTGGCCTGGTCCAACATCTGACCTCACCATGCATAACTCAATTGGTGTAAATCACATCCTGAGCCTCTTGAATTGGGCCAATGTTGCTTCACATATCCTGATCTGAGACATGTATCCTTAGGGAAGGCCGGCCACTTTCCCCTTCCTTCTATAAAGCAGACAGGCTGTAATATAACATAACCACCAATGCCTTCTGCCTGCCTTGAGTGGCTGTTTTCTCTGTGATTTATAGTTATCAGCAATGCTGATCAAGGTCGACCGTGTGGCTCATTTTTCACCACCTGCTGTCAGAACCCAGAGCGCGAGCCGGCTAGCCACAGGAAAGCCTGCCCCAAGCAGCCACATTAAAGAACATGATGCTTTATTATACAGCCATGGCTGTCCATCATAAAGCTGAAAACACACATACTGTATAGACACTGCTCAGATACACAAGACACTTGCAAAGTTAGAGTAATCTATTTATCTATCTATCTATCTGTCGTCTGTCCGTCCGTCTATCTATCTATGGCAAGTACAAGCAAAACTTGACACTCTAACACAAGCACTCTCTATTCCATTTCTATTTTATATATGTTTTTCTTTTTATTTATAAAAAACAACTTGACCACTAGCATCCTCTATTCTTTTTCTATTCTATTCATTTGTTTTATTTTGACTTATTATATAAAATAATAATAACTTGACCCTCTAAGACTAACTATTATATCTGCATTTTATTTACATTTTATTCTTTCTATTCATTATTAAAAAAACAAAACAAAAACCTTAGGCCCGGTTTCACAGACAGGGCTTAGACTAAACCAGGATTAGGCCATAGTTCAATTAGAACATTTAAGTATTTTTTTTATAAATGTGCTTAGGAATAAATATTACTGGTGTGCATCTTGAGACAAACCAAAGGCACTGATATATTTTAAGATCAGTCGGTGCAAGTTTCTTTCAGTTGAAACAGCTCAGACTTACATTTTAGTCTAGGACTAGGCTTAAGCATTGCCTGTGAAACCGGGGGTTAGTCTGCTGCATAGGACTTGTCATAGCACTTTCATTTTGTTGCTCTTTTGTTGATTTGATTACTTCTATTGTCCTCATTTGTAAGTTGCTTTGCATAAAAGCATCTGCAAAATGATTACATATAAATGTATATGTAAGTACATGTATTGAAAACTTAAAATGTGAAAAGAGATAACACACTGTCAGGGTCAAATGAGGTGAAATGGAGAAACACATTTTCCTACTGACCATGAAACATTATTTTACATTGTATTTATTACAAGTATTACACACAAAAAATTATAAATACAAAAGCAATCTTGACTTTTTTCTTGGAAATCTGAATTCATAACTAAGATCCATAATTCTAATGTTGTTTTATTCAAACTGATGTACATAAGCGATGGTCATATAATGATTTCATTATAATAAAATAATATTATGTTGCAGTTGTGTGGTTACAGGACAACTGGCAAGCATTTTTATATCCTCATCAAAGCCATTTTTGTACAAAATATTGGCTGTGTTAATTGTGGACCCTGCACATTGTACCAAAGAGCAACAAGGTTCAGATATCTTATTGAATGTACTGAATATGATTACACACACCAGCTCTCTGATAATCAGTCCCACGACACACACACACACACACACACACACACACACACACACACACACACACACACACACACACACACACACACACACACACACACACACACACACACACACACACACACACACACACACACACACACACACACACACACACACACACACACACACACACACACACACACACACACACACACACACACACACACACTTCCCTTCAGTCTTCAAGGCACTCAACCGTGATTCACTGAATACATAAACCTCATGGGTATTTGATCAGGGCTTCTTTCTCAACCTCTGTGTACCGATACAATTAACAACCCCCATAATTCTCATCCAGCCAATACAGTGAAACTCCATGTTTTACAAGTCAATCACTCTGCACGGTCTCGTAAAGCTGTTCAAATATTAGGCACCTTTTACAGCAGTTTAGCTCGTCTTTTGAAACAGGTTAACTGTTGCACAGAAGCATAAAAAAATCCCACGTTTATTGATGTGTATGCATCAACTGCATGTGATATGGCTGAAACAGAAGGTGCGAGAGTTAATCTAATTAAGAGCTGACTGAGAGCAGAGGTCACCTCCCACAGACAACACACAAAGAGAACAAGTGTTATTATGAAAATACATGCTGGCAGCTGCATCACACACTATATATGAATATAACCCTACAGCTCATCTCTTTGCTGTCTGTTTTTCTGTTTATCTTTCACACTGCCTACACAGGGCACATCTGTTGACGTGACACCAGTGTTCATGTTTACAGTCTTTTGTTTTAGACTCTATACTATTATTCTTCAAATTTTGTAAATATTTCATCATATCAAAAAATATATATATATATATATGTATATATATTTTGTTTATATATATATACAGTGCTCAGCGTAAATGAGTAACCCCCCTTTGAAAAGTAACAATTTAAACAATTTATTCACAAAAACATTTTCCAAAATGTTGACAAGACTAAGTTTATATAACATCTGTTTAACTAAAATGAAAGTAGGTTAATAATATAATTAGATTACACATTTTTCAGTTTAACTCAAAAATGAGTACACCCCACAACAAAAACTACTAAATCTAGTCTTTGTTATGGCCTCCATGATTTTTTATGACAGCAAAGTCTTCTAGCATGGAATGAACAAGTTGGCGAATTGGCCATATCATCTTTTTCCATTCTTCAAGATATTTTTAGAGATTGGATGCTGGATGGAGAGTGATGCTCAACTGTCTCTTCAGAATTCCCCATTGTGTTCGATTGGGTTCAGATCAGAGACATTTGGCCATGAATCACTTTCACCCTGTTCTTCTTCAGAAATCAACAGTGGCCTTAATGTGTCTTTAGGATCATTGTCATTTGGAAAAGTGCACAACGACCAAGGGCACGGAGTGATGGTAATCTTCTCTTTCAATAGAGCATACATTTGTGAATTCAATGCCATCAATGAAATGCACTCCCGACACCAGCAGCACTATGCAGCCCCACATGCACTGCCACCACCATGTTTCACTGTAGGCACCATATTTTTCTTTGTATTCCTCACCTTTGCGACGCCGGCCATTTTTGAAGCCATCATTCCAAAAACATTTATCTTGTCTCATCACTCCAGAGTATAGAGTCCCATTAGTCTTCATCTTTGACGTGGGCCCTGGCAAACTTAGGCGGGCTTTTTTGTGCCTGGGCTTTAGGAGAGGCTTCTTTCGTGGACGGAACCCATGCATGCTTTCTGCAGTGACGCCGTATTGTTACAAATAGAACCCAGTGCTTTCTATTCTTTATAACTGCAGTACTTGCATGTCGATTTTCTTCAACCCTTCTCATCAGACGACGCTCCTGACGAGGTTAACTTCCGTGGACGACCTATTCTGAGATGGTTGCAGTTCCATCTTTTTTAAATGTTTTGTACCACTTTGCACAGTACTGACTATAAGTAAAGCTTTGCTGATCTTCTTGAGCCTTCACCTTTCTTGTGTAAATAAATAATTTTCTTTCTCAGTTTGTAATTTCTCTCCATGTAGTGCAGCTGACCATGAAATGGAAGGGTTTTTTTTAAGTAACACCCTTTTAATCAACTGTCACCTGTGTATGAAATAATTAGACATGTGGTTGAATTCTTGTTAAATTAGAATTTGTTTAAAATTTTGCTGTAGAGACTTTCAGTGGGTGTATTTTTCACACCCTAATTTGGTAAAACTGAAAAATTTAATCTAAGTTATATTATTACCTTATTTAGAATTAAACAGATGTTATATAAAACTTAGTCTTGTCAACATTTGGAAAATGTTTTTGTGTTCATTAGATATTGTTTAAAATGTTACTTTAAAGGGGGTATACTTTTACGTGCATTTATAAATATGTATATATAAATAATATATATATATATAATAGAATTATTTTTTTATTTTACAAACTAAAATTACTGTCTAAAATGCAACAAAAATAGCATTTTAATTGACAAGATATTCCAACATTTTATATATTATTTAACAAAAAACATATTCTGAAATAACATTATAATGAACACACTATTGCAATACAATATTGTAAATTATCCGTGCTCGACATTCATTGTCTGTGCTTTAGTGAATTGTTACAGAAAGTGCATATTTACAATGTGACTTAAATATTCTGACAAGAGCACTACTTATACTAGAAGAAAAGTTTGTAAAACAGACCCCAATGTGGTGTATTAACATGAAGGAAGTTTCTGTATTGATTTTTCACAGGTGTTTTACCTTATTTAGAATTTCGTATTTGCATTACATTTACACTTGTGCATTTGGCAGATGCTTTTATCCAAAGTGACTTGCATTGTAAGTTCTACATTTGATCAGTTCATGCATTTACCAGGAATAGAACTAACCTGGTCTCATAAAAATACGTACCTCTGTGCACTTTCTGTGTACCTTACTGCACGTTTCGCCGCAGTTTCAAAGAGAAATGTCCACTGAGAGGCGCTAAAACACAGGTTAAATACGTGAACCCTGGCACGTTTTTATTACGTAGATATAGGTACATATTGTTGTGTTTTTATTACGTTGCTACAGAAATGTATTGCGGTGGTTCAGAATTCAAATATCCGGTCTGTCCCTAAAAATTAATGCTCTATCGTGTTGTAAATATTTCCCTACACCAAACCCAACCCTAAACCTACCCGATAGTGTTAACAAAAGCAAAACTGATATAAAAACGTATTTGTTGATGCAACCATGCCATTTCAACTTCCTTATATGCAGATTTGAACTGCTCTATCAAACCGGGATTCGAACCAGAGCTCCTTGCCGCCAAAGTACGTCTCCGTACTCCATGAGCTAAAAAACTAACTTACTGTCTATGAAAACCCATAGATACGAGGCTGGATATGTGCGACGCTAACGTTCAAAAGCATCAGTTTTCAAATCTCCCAGCTTTTTAATATTGTTTTGAAGTCGTAACAAGATATTCTTCAAGTAATTGTGCAAAAATGACGCTTTATTAATCAAAACTCTGTAAATTAGTGTGAAAATGAGTAAAGGATGTCGGAATTTTACTGCCTCTAGTGTGTGTTTCTTTTAGAAACTGCAGTAATATGTAGTTATTGGTATGTATGTTGTGTCTCGCTAAAAAGTGCACCCAGGTACGTAAATGCAGTGAGACCAGAAATAGAACCCATGAACTTAGCATTGCGCCATGCTCCACTGTTTAAGCTATAATAATGCATTGTATTGTAAATGCATTTGTATTGTGGATGTTCTAGGGTTAAAGAAAGTGTCCTGGCAGAAATAACTTCAGTTCACTTGTGTGTTTGCTCCATTTTGTGCAGAAAGTTGTAATATCACATTTATGTTGTGCATTTATGTCAATGAATCAATGAAGCCGCAAACAAAACGCAAAGTGTCCATTCATTGTTTGACTTCAGCTCATGCAGCTCAAAGAGGTCAATCTCCAACATTATTGACTAATGGATAAATCAATTATTTTCTTTCACACAAATAGCCATTAAACTTGACAATTCAGTCACACTTTAGTATGGGGACCAATTCTCAATAACTGACTATTAACTATGACTTTTGCATCAATAAACTCCTTATTTGCTACTTATTAATAGATAAGTTTAGGTATGAGGTAGGGTTAAGGGATCTAAATATGGTCGATCAGAATAAGGCATTATTATATGCTTTATAAGTACTAATAAACAGCCAATATGCTAGTAACACACATTCTAATAAGCTAAACAATTGAATGGTGAGAATTGGCCCCGAAAACTAAAGTGTTACTCACAGTTCAAATAAACATTGATGTTAGCATGACGCTAACCTAATAAAATAAGCATAAAACTCCCAGAAGCATTAAATGTTAGCAGTCACAAATATTTGGTGAATTGGCCCATTTTTAACTGAATACTCAATTAAATAAAATCAACACAATTCAGAAATATTAGTAATGAATTATATATATTTTTTTATTAACCCAATGGATTTAGAATCTGGCATTGCTTTGTGAAGAATATGCGCAACCCCACCTTTTGGAAGAGTATTTACGTCAGTAGTGTGCCCATGATGCCTTTAAATACTGTCAAAGTAGACAGCTCACTAGGTTTTGGAACAGCTTATATATGCTTTCTCTTTTCTCCAAAAATAAATATTTTGTCTCTCTAGTCAGGTCTTTGGTGGGGTCATTCATGTTAATAAATACACTAATGGGGATTAGAAAACAGCTGTAATGCAAATGATTTAACCTACAGCATCATTAGAATTCTGTACATATCCGTCAGCACAGGGCGGTTGTTTTTGCTCATCGGACTCTGACGGCACTGAGAGTTTTGACACTGGGGGGTGCTGGTCTGCTTGAGCTTGCTGCTAACTTCGACAAATTATCATATGAGGCAAGTCGATGACTCCTATCAAGGTTAAAATAGATTTACTCCACCATTCAGTGTGTACACACTCAGTGCACGTCAGGCTCCGCGTGGCTGCTTAGGCTAAGGACACAGGGGTGGGCCATTAAAATGGAACCAGATGGTTTAGACCACAGCAGGCATTAGCTCAGGTTAATTTCTCGTTGCGAGTGTTGAGTAATGTAGATGATGTATCTGTTTGATTTAGACTCCTAGCTAGAGAGGCAGATCAATGGGCTCCACTAATTATGCAATTATATAGCTGCTTTAGTACAATCATAATGGGGGCAGGCAGAATAAAATCAAAATCAGAGAGTCTATTACAGCCAAAGGGAGGTAGAGGACAGAACAGTGGGATGAGGAACGCTGAATTACAGCCGCTTACTGCAAGATGGCCTGGCAAAAGATGATTCATGATGGCAAAGATGATTCGAGGCAGATCTTAAAGGGTTAGTTCACACAAACATGATAATCCTGTCATCATTTACTTACCCTTGTGTCGCTCCAAACCCATAAGATTTCTGTTCATCTTCAGAACACAAAGAAATATTTTTAATATCTCCTCACCATTTTTGTCCATCCATTGGAAGTATAGTTTCAAAAAAGACATCACAAAAGTAATCCATATGAATCGAGCAGTTTAGTCCAAGTCTTCTTCAGAGAAATGATCACTTCATATGATGAAGAGATTTAATTTAGGCTTTAATTCACATAACTGATCAACGCACATACATAGTGAACATCAAATATGGTCAATGGAAGCTCAAACTTGATGCTTGCTTGATGCACTGGAATATGTCAAGCATGTACGTTTGAGCTTCCTTGGATCATTTTCAATGGATGGACAATAAATTAGGAAAGAATATTAAACATATCTTAATTTGCATCCTGAAGATGAACAAATGGGTTTGGAACAACATAAGGGTGAGGAAATGGTAACAGATTTTTCATTTTTTGGATGAACTAACCCTATCAGAGGGACGTCAAGAGCTTTTATTTCCTGGATTGAATGTGGTCCTATTTCTTCACAATAGTCTATGTTTCCTTGAAGGCAATGAAGAAATCCAAGTGTTCTATTTGTTTTCCTTTGTCAGACTTTTACTACCAGAGCACTTCTGAAAACACTAGATTTCTGTGATGGAAGCAAGTGGTCGATGGGCGGAGAAGCCCGAGGGAGAGAAAGGCTTTGCCTGTGTAAATAAATTACCTGTATCATTGATTCATTTATAGATTAATTCAGTGTGAGCTGCATCAGCTGTGACGTTCTGACTTTGATTGATGAGTTGTGGAAATTCTTTGGGGAAAAAATAAATAAATAATAAAAGGGAAAACATATTCTGCGCCATTTTCAGGCATATACTTGGAAATCAAGTAATAGCTAATGTTCCAAATAGTAACTATGGGCCCTGCTTTCTGTGGATCTGCCCAGCTAAGTGCTTCTGACACTTTAACTAAAATCAAATAATCAGCCAATGATGGCCAGAGCAGTGCTCTTTCCTTTCTCTAAGTGACTGTGGCAGGGCCAAAGTCTTTACATACATTTATGATTTCACAGCAGGTGAGCCACAGGGGAGCCGTGTAATCATATTAAAATGGTGACAAACCGTGTCACATCCCACATTTCCTACTGTTCAGGTTTCTCTTCATAAAGTTTTTAATCCCATTGCACATTTGATAAAAAAAAAATAATAATTGCCCCATTTATTTTTGTATATTGGCAAAAATATACGATCAGTATACCCTAAATTGGAAATGTATTTTCTTGCCCATTTGAAGTATTTTTTTCAATATATTTTGGCATTTGAAGGTTTACAATAATAATATTTCCAATTTAAAAAAAATACTTCATTAAGACAGGCTGTTTACAACATATATCTAGCATAAATTTGGCTAAATGTATTTAAATATATTATTAATTACTACATAAATATATAGTGTATTTTATTTATTCATTTTTCCTGCAAGGACTAATATATTTAGTTATTATATAGAGGAACATGTTAGGCTACTTCTTCTTTTCTTTCCTCTGTTAGCTGGCTGAGACTCTTTCTCTTCCAGAATGGTAGCGCAGGTGTTACCAAATCTGAAGTGTTTGTCCCCTCGACACAGTCTGCATTCGATGACTAAACCCCTGTGTAGATGTCACACAGTTTGCAGCGTGAACAGCTTCATTTATTAATAGGAAGACTGTAGTTTTTCCCCACTGCATCACTGTCACACGCTGTCTACATGACTATTTCATGAGCAGAAAGAGGTTTTCAATTGTATTTGTTGCGCCCTCTTTTATTATGTGTCTTTATTTAAATATTGTGTATTTTTATCAAAAGAAAAAATGGCACTTGCTTGCTATTGAGGCGAGATAGGGTTAAGGTTTTACAACAGCTTCGATGGTATATGGTTAGGTTTAAGAGTGGGCAATTATAGATGTATTTCATCATTTCATTATTGATGTAATTACATGGAGCTATTTTTGAATGTTCGTACAACGTAAATACACGTACACAATATGTGCATTGTGTCAAATGATTCGTTTAAATGTTAATAGCAGTTAAAGATATTTCACATAAAATGGGATTGTATGTCTTCATAAGGTTTTTGAAACGTTTCCTGAGGTGTGCTTATAATCTTGTAATAATTTATATATAAATGGTCTACAAATATAAATATAGCCCTCTGATTTACATGTACACGTATTCAATAAGCAGATAGATTTAGCCAAAGAACACACTTTTTGAATTAGTGTGCCTGCTTTGAGACGTCAAAATAAACGCCTGCTACTATGATTGGCTAACATCTTTGTATATGCAAAGAGCATTAATTGTGGAACTCTCGGAAACTTCTACTGCATTTTACTATAACACCTGTCAGGATTAAAGGTGGAGTATGTAATTTTTCAAAAACGCTTTAGAAAACTGAGTCGGGCCGAGTACCAAAACAAACTTGTAGCCAATCAGCAGTAAGGGGCGTGTCTACTCATGATGTGGGGGAGAGAGCGTTCAGTGCACAGGAGGACATCAGCCGTGCCAAGCGACAGAAAGATAGAGATGGCGGATAAAAAACAAAAGAGGAAAACATCTGCGGAAAGATAAGGCAAGAAGTAAGACCCGTGTAAATATCGGATCAGCTTTCCAGCGCTGGAGAGAACTCAAGGAGTGGAAGTCCTGCGATTGGACGCTGAGGTTGCTTTGTTTTTTTCTCGATAGGTGAGTAAAACCATGTCTACACCGGACGAGCCGCAACAGCTAAAGTCTGCCTACACTGGACGCGATACGACAAAGCGACCGTTGAAAATCATTTTGAAATTTGTGTTAGTACATCATAAATAGAATGCAGCAGCAGTTTTCTGTCAGAGATTTGTCGTGTCGGCATTCCAGTGTAGACAGCGTCACTGATTATAATGACTTCTATAGTATTTTGTCATGCCGCTCGCGTCCGGTGTAGACATAGTGCAATATTGGTTTTGCTTCGTTTCACAGAACTAACCGTTGCCTGGGTTGCTATAAAAATAGGGGCGTGTTTATTTTGGTGATTTCAAATATCAACATTGGCTACCAGAAATCGCTTACCTCACCTTTAACAAATCAAGAAAAGTTATAATTATTGCATTATATTTAGAACTACTCTCTTTGCATCAAAGGTTGCATTGTAGCGAAGTTTTGTTTTGCAATCTCATGAATACTTTTATCATAACAGTGAAAAAAAATTAAATAAGAGACTCTTTTAGCAGTGTAAAGTGTGTCATTGATTATAATGGGAGTTTTGACAAAAATTCACAAATCAGATCACTGCTCATGAATTTGAAAAAGGTGCTATTCTTCATTGTTAGATTATAATGCTACTAACTAAGGTTAACGTTCCTTATATAAAATATGTACTATTATAATTTGTTGCTTTAAATTTGATAGGATAGTGTAGAGAGGACAAGAAGCAAAGTGGGATCGGGATAGGTCCACGAGCCGGGACTCGAACTCGGGACGACTAAAGCGCGACCATGCCGCATGTCGATGCGCTGCCCACGAGGCTTCTGGTGGCGACAATGTTCCTTATATTAATACATTTTTAACTTTAATTTTTAAAGTAATGTATTAGTATACATAGAAATACACATTTAAAAAGATGAATAAATGCTGTAAAAGTATTGTTCTTTTTCATTTGTTAACTATTTTGTACAGATTTTTAATACTACCAGAAAGTACCACATTAGCCACAGTGATTCTAAAAACAACGCAACAAACATTTAATACAAAAGGGCAAATCTGGAAATGAGCAAGAACAGTATTTAAAATGGTAAAACTCATTATTGAAGCAGAGAGGCAGAGGTTTCTCATCACCTTTCAGTTCATTACTTTCCGACAGATCTGTTTACCTTTGCAGGACTGACGTGAACGATAACGAGCTAAAATGATGGTGTGAAAAATGGGCAGAGCATCAATCAAAACGAGAGCAGAGACATTGTACCATAATTTCCAGCTAAATTACTCCACCCGCTTGCTAGGCGGTGAACTGCGCTTTGTTATGTTATGAATCAAAGCCAGATGAGATGAATGACTGTGAGCGCTGAGTTAATGTTCCTGTGTGAGAGTGATGAGGGTCTGTTGATGCCTCCATATAGCTGCAATGCAGGAACATGAACAAAAATGATCATCACTGTGCTTTAAATGCGTCATAACATCTACAGAACTGAGTGACATAGATTTTGTTGACTTGCAGGTCAGATATAACTGCAGTTTTGGTTGTCTTGCATACCATTATTATACTGCAGCCAAATATATGTTTGAAGATGATTGGGTCATCATTATCATTCCCAAATGCAAGATTTTGAATGGGTAACAGTGTACATTTCTCTGTTTCTCACACAACACTACTGCATAACATCAGACTTGGAATGTAGCACACAATATGCATAGATCACTTTAAACTTTAAATGGGCTTTTGTATTTTTTTATGCTGGAAAACTTCAGTCCCTGTTCATTTTAACTGCATGGAAAAAGCGTGGAAACAGAATAAAGAAAGTCATGCAGTTTTGGTACAGCAAATGACACTTATATTTTTGGGGTGAACTATCCCTTTACAAGCAATACGTTTATCATTTCACCAGACATTTTATTAAAAATCAAAAACAGTTTTAGGTAAAAATAAATTAATTAATCTATATGCATGAATGAAATGTTCACAGTAAGATCAATAACATTAATTTAGAAACAGCTAAATGTGAATTTCCATTTCTTGTTGACTTTAAGGGTAAGTAAATCAGAAATAGATGATACCACAATAATAGGCAATAATTGAATGACATTAATAAATAAACAACTTCAGTGATTTTTTGCTATTTTTGTGTGCAATATGCATTTAATTGTCTCTGAAGCATTTGTGGCTGAGACTGGAGCATGAAGAGAGCTTCCATATCTGCACAGTCTAAAGCAGCTGATTAGAGAAGACGGCTCAATGAAGCTCAAACCAAATCAGACTGCTTGATTAATCTATCTGCTGATAAACGCCTCCCTCCGTTCACATCAAGTCATCCGTCTGCATGAGGAAAAGACATCACAATCCAGACACGTGTCCACAAAGATTTAATCACCCTCATTCTGACTTAATTCAGTATTGTAGAGTTGCCCCAAAAACAATTTGAGAACCTTCAGACCCACTTAAACAAGTCTGAATGATTATTTCATAAGAATCATATCAAAGCAGGTCATCAGCACTTTTGCATATCTTTTCTGAGCCGTTATTGCAAAGAATTACCATGTTTTTGAGATTTTTTTTCACTAGTAAAAAAAAAAGTGCTTAATTGAAATGAATGTGACTTGTAGTGTAACCTTAAAAGTATATTTTAGAAAATCTGCTAGTATATATTGTGATATTAATTAAATAAAATATATAACATTAAGGATTACAAGTTTTAATAGTAGTTTTCATGCTTTAAAGTAGAAGTAAAGTACACATGCACAGTAAAAGTATTTGATTATAATTTTAACTATAATCTAGTATTTGATATTGCATTTTAAGTATACAAACATACTAAACATATTGATTAATTAAATCATACATAATAATACAATATTATTAAATTAAATAAATTGCAAACTTCATTACAAATGTCATTACAAATACATTTAAATATATTACATAAATATATATTTAAATACAAATATTATGTATATTAACATTTTCAATATAATGACCAAATGCTTGTCAGTACAATCGGCAGTGCATTTTAAACATAAAATTAAAAAACAATGAATAAAACGATTATTTAAAATGAATTATGAAATATATAAAGGTGTAAGCAAGTCCTACTTAAATGGGTCGACAAATCAACTCATGTAAACTGAATTTAATATAAATTTAAACTATAATGCATTATCATTTAATTGCAAGTAACTAACAGTAGTAAATTAAGACAATTAATTATATATTCTTTAAATTATACTAGGTATACTTTTTAAAAGTATACACAAGCGTACTTCTTTTTCACAAGGGTTAGTAGATGTACTATATGATATAATTTCTCAAGTTCACATAGGTGTCCTTGCAGATGTTCAAACACACATTTCACAACCACAAAGTGTCACAAACACTATATAATATCAAACAAATATTAGAAATTTAAGACTTTGAAAAAAAAATAAAAAAACAGAATCAATACTTTCGTTTTGCCTTGAAGAGGCAATTAGCAATGCACAAGCCTGTATTTCACTGCCTCTCTGAATTGATTATGTGCACAATGAGAATTATAGTGCATTTGTGACTCAATGCTGAGATAATCTCTGAAATCGTATCAGATACTGGAAGAACCGAAACAGAGGAAATCAAATGTCTGCTGATGAGAGCACTTACTGCTGATCCACTTAGCGTTCGGGTCATGAACTTTGAAGTCTTTCTTGAAGATTTCTTCCACTGTAACTTTCCCCTTAAAGGCCAGGCTATCGTCCTCACCTGCAGGGAGAAATACAGAACAGCTTTAGCTATCGATGGGAGAAACAAAGCTTACGAAACTTTGAACTAATTGAACCAATTGCTTCACAAAATGATTCACTCTTTTGAAGCTCTAGAAATGCCACACACTCATGATTTAAAGTATTTAAGGTAAGCTCAGCTCAAACATGCATCAAAAAACAAACAACAAATCACAAACCAACGGCAAAGGTTTTTCATTGTTTTACTTTAATCTATTATATGTAATTATTACACAATCTAATACTACTAAATATGAAGTGTCTGTATTTGTTTATTTAATTGTAGGACTTGTTTGTTTTATGGAGAGTTTGGTAATTGAGCCAATAAGAGACTATTAACCATAACTCTTCCTTTGTATTATACAAATGTGTCATTAAAATGTCTATACATTTATTAAATTGATCAAAGATCAGTTAAAAAAAAGAAAAAAACATACACTGTGCCCATATATATGCGTACTTCCATACTATATAGTATTATGTGAGCCGAGTAGTATATGTCCTAGATTCATAGTATTCATAAAACAGATAAAAAAAAAAATCTTCATCTTTCAAAAAAGTTAAAATAAAAAAATTACCTATATTTATGTATATTCTCTTGTGTTGTGTTACATATTTTGCACTGTCCATTGAGCGGACCTGACCTGATTCACATTTCACTACTGATTATATCCTGTATAATTGAGTATGTGACGAATAAAAGAACCTTGAAATAGAAACAGGAGAAAAACAAGAAACATAAAAACAATTGCCACAGGACAGGATTTGTGAATGGAAATGAAGCAGCACAACTGGCACATTACAAGGACAACTTTTCAGATGTTCTACAGGTCTGATTTTTATTCATACTATATAGAAATATTTTTTTAATGGTTGCGAAGCAAGTTTTTGATTTTGTATGCAGTGATAGATGGTGGTACATGGGTTCACAGACAGCGCCGCTTAGTGGCAATTAAGGTTTAGGGTTGGGTTTGGTGTAGGAAATATTTCCAACTCAGTCGAATATTAGCCTTTTCGCAACACTCCCCAGATATTTGAATACTGAACCACCCCAAAATGTACCTTAAAGGTGCTGTATGTGTTCCTGTGGCTCAGTGGTAAAGCATTGCGTTAGCAGCGCAAAATGTTGTGGGTTCAATTCCCAGGGAACACACATACTGATAAAAAATGTATAGCCTGAATGCACTGTAAGTCGCTTTGGATAAAAGTGTCTGTTAAATGCATAAATGCATTTATAAATGTATGTAGGATTGACACCTAGCGGTTGAACTAGGTATTGTAGTCCAAGTTCAAAATATTGGCAAGGTTTTTTTTTCACGGCCCCTCCTCCTCAGACTGACACACACACAGGTTGCAAACGATCAACAGGATTGATTGTCCATGCGATGAATTAAATCAAATATGCTGTTGTTTCCGAAATGGCACAGGGGTGCCGAAATACAATTGGGTAAACTGGCAGTGGGTGGGTTTCACAAACCATAGCAAACACAGACATTCCAGGCCAGAATGCACATTTTCAAAGGAGAATAACTGACTGTAGCATTGTTTTTCAGATAAACAAGTATGTTAACTTAGCATGTTTCTTAAATATCTGCAAACATATTATGGTATTTGTATGCTTTAGTAGAGTCAAAATCCTACATACAGCACCTTTAAGCAAAGTAATAAAAACACAGCAATGCATGCTTCCACCAATGTAATAAAAACATGGCTACGGTCACATACTGAATGCATGTTTTTGCGCCACTCACTGAATATTTAATGTTGAAACTGCTGCGAAACATGCAGTAAGGTACGTAATATACCGATATTACTGAAACATCACCACAAGCACATATCTTCAATGAGCCTGGGTTGCATTGAGACATTTAGAAACAGCTATGATGGTAGACAGCTTCATTTACTGAAATGCATGACTTTCGCGGTTTAATATGTGCTCTGAATCACTGACTTGGAATCTTCAAAGAAGTGTTTGGAAAATGCCCATCACTACATTTAGCACAAAGACCTCCAAGTTTATTTGGTGCAACACAATCTTCACGCCTCCATCCTCTGCTCAGTGCATGTCAAAAACTCTAAGCTTTTCAGGTTCACGGGAGGCAAACTGTATCTGCATTGGGCTGAATTGGCTGACAGGCTTTTCTTAGAGGGCAGCCTGGTGATTTTTCCTCTAAAAGAAGCGATAGTCTCTTCGGTAATGGCAACTGCAGCTCCTGGGTTTGATGTGAAAACCTCAGTGCTCTCTCAACGCTGCGCTGGAAAGTTCTGACTGTTCCAGCTTCCAGCAGTGCCTGGGCTCATTATCTCAGCCGTACCGCTGCGCTCAGGGCCCAAAGATCGCCTCCATCAGGCAACCTCTGTTTGACATTACCACTCATTCGTTCAGCACGTGGTGCGAGTGCACCAACTCACTGCCACATCAATACCTAGAGAGACCGAACATGCTGCGTATTGGAAAACCATTTTAAATCGCACGCATTGAGAAGGAATGCAGCGGCAGAGAGCTTTGCATTAAATGACAGCCCCATAAGCTGAGAATGAACACCAGAGTGTATTCAGTGTGTTTGACAGAGAAAGCTGGGAAGAATCTATCAACTCGCACGTACTTCATCTCGCTCCGACTAATATTAGGCTGTCACTTTGACTCGTGTATGCGTGCGGGTTAAGGCGTGGGCCGGGTGAAATTCTCCAGTGCTGCAGATGAGAAAAAAAAAAAGGTAGGACATGGGAGTAAACACAATCAGGCGTCCCTCCAGGCTCTGCTTTAGACCAATTGAATGTTTCATTATTAAAATAGGCTTTGTGCATTTACAGCTGATGCCAGCACTAACCTGATTTATTTAGTCATAATTCTGCACATCAGATATGATCACAGAGTGCTTTCGTCTGGCATATGACTCATTTCATATGCATTGGAAGATGCAGAAAAGGCCATATCTGATTTGTTTCATTTTGCTGTCAGGGCGAGCAGTTTTGTACATCCTAAATGGGAAGAGTGCAGAAGACCAAACATCAGAAATATATTATTTGAGGCAAACTGAAAAAGTATGTAGTCTTACATTGCCTAGTGGAATATGGTGTGGTCCATTCTACATCTTTTTTTTTGCAAAGAGCTGCCCATTTAGACAGAAAAGGGCTGTCTGACTGATGTTAAATGACCAACCGCAGTATATTTTTTTTCTGTATGATATATAGAGGTGGATAAATGTGCATTTGGATATACTGTAACTAAGAGCAGAATACACAGTTGTGCCCAAGGATGTCAATTTTTTTTACTAACAGAGTTCCACACGACCAATAATATGACATGAATTTCAGTGTATTGTTCATTAATACGCGATAAGGATCTAAAAATAGAGATGACAATTAAAAAGGCAATTTGTAGATTATCTACAGTGGGCAAATAAGTATTTGATACACTGCCTATTTTTCAAGTTTTCCCACTTACAAAGAATGGAGAGATCTGTAATTTTCATCGTAGGTACACCTCAACTGTGAGAGACAGAATCTTAAAAAAATCCAGAAAATCACATTGTATGATTTGTAAATAATTAACTTCCATTTTATTGCATGAAATAAGTATTTGATCACCTACCAACCAGCACAAATTCTGGCTCTCACAGATATGTTAGTTTGTCTTTAAGAAGCCCTCTTATCCTCCACTCATTACCTGTATTAATTGCACATGTTTGAACTTGTCACCTGTATAAAAGACACATGTTCACACACTCAATCAATCAGACTCCAACCTCTCCACTATGGGCAAGACCAAAGAGCTGTCTAAGGACACTAGGGACAAAATTGCAGACCTGCACAAGGCTGGGATGGGCTACAGGACAATAGGCAAACAGCTTGGTGAGAAGGCAACTTCTCAAGAAATTCAAGAAATTGAATTGAACAAGAAATTCAAGATGACTGTCAATCTCCCTCGGACTGGGGCTCCATGCAAGATCTCGCCTCGTGGAGTATCAATGATCCTGAGAAAGGTGAGGGATCAGCCTAGAACTACACGGGAGGACCTGGCCAATGACCTGAAGAGAGCTGGGACCACAGTCTCAACGGTTACCATTAGTAACACACTACGCCGTCATGATTAAAATCCTGCAGCGCACGCAAGGTCCCCCTGTTCAAGCCAGCACATGTCCAGGCCCGTCTGAAGTTTGCCAAAGACCATCTGGATGATCCAGAGGAGGCATGGGAGAAGGTCATGTGGTCAGATGAGACCAAAATATAACTTTTTGGTATAAACTCCACTTGCCGTGTTTGGACGAAGAAGGATGAGTACAATCCCAAGAACACCATCCCAACCGTGAAGCATGGGGGTGGAAACATCATGCTTTGGGGGTGCTTTTCTGCAAAGGGGACAGGACGACTGCACCGTATTGAGGGAAGGATGGATGGGGCCATGTATCATGAGATTTTGGCCAACAACCTCCTTCCCTCAGTAAGAGCATTGAAGATGGGTCGTGGCTGGGTCTTCCAGCATGACAATGACCCCAAACACACAGCAAGGGCAACTAAGGAGTGGCTCCGTAAGAAGCATTTCAAGGTCCTGGAGTGGCCTAGCCAGTCTCCAGACCTGAACCCAATAGAAAATCTATGGAGGGAGCTGAAACTCTGTGTTGCCCAGCGACAGCCCCAAAACCTGAAAGATCTGGAGAAGACCTGTATGGAGGAGTGGGCCAAAATCCCTGCTGCAGTGTGTGTAAACCTGGTCAAGAACTACAGGAAACGTCTGACCTCTGTAATTGTAAACAAAGGTTTCTGTACCAACTATTAAGTTCTATTTTTATATTGTATCAAATACGTATTTCATGCAATAAAATATAAATTAATTATTTAAAAATCATACAATGTGATTTTCTGGATTTTTTTTAGATTCTGACTCTCACAGTTGAGGTGTACCTACGATGGAAATTACAGATCTCTTCATTATATGTAAGTGGGAAACCTTAAAAAAAATCGGCAATGTATCAAATACTTATTTGCCCCACTGTATTTCCAAATTAGGTAACACTTCAGTATAGGGACCAGTTCTCACTATTAACTAGTTGCTTATTAGCACTCATATTTGTAACATATTGGCAGTTTTTCTAGTACTTATAAAGCACATATTCTGAATGACCATATTCTACATCCCTAATCCTACCAATACCTAAACTTAACATCTACCTTACTAACTATTCATAAGCAGCAAATTAGGAGATTACATTTGTAGTTCATGGCTTGTTACTAGCAAGAACTGGACCTTAAAATAAAGTGTGACCCTAACTATTTTAAGGTTGAGCATAACTACAAATTAACATGGCTTGTTAAGGTCTGGAAATCACAATTAAAACAATTACTGATAAGTCCATATTTTTCATGGCAATGGTTACTTAATAGCCTTAATAAAGAATTTAAGACATAAACTTTGGATATTTCAGTACTATCCAACAATACATACAAATCTATTCAAATATACAATTAATGGAATATACCTTTTCTGTGATAAGCATATTTTTCCCCTTTTTTAAATGGTCAAATCTAAGAAATAGGCAAAATTTCAGGTGATACAACTGGCAATTTAAAAAAAATATGATTAAAATAAAAAAAATATTGACGTGTCATTTAGCATAAATCAATATAATAATTTCATTGAATAAATGCATTATTTATTTAATTCCTGTAATGTGTCAGGTTAACAATTTTGTGTTCCTTTTTACACTTAACAGTAAAATGTAAAATGCTACTAAAGAAAGGACCCATGCATGACTGGATTCCTGTGATTGGATTCCTGTGTGTAAAAGATAATCAACAGCTAGCCATGCATTAAAGGATTTTAATGCATGACGTGGTGGCAAAGAACCACACAACGCGAAGCGTCTCTCTCCTTCTCTCCGTATGTGTGCGTGTGTGTGTGTGCGCGAGTGATGCGTGTTGGTTAGTGTGCATCAATTAAAGCAGCGCATTAATATTAAACGGTGATTAAACTGACTGGGAGCTACCTGTGCATTAAATGGTTATACTACATACCTGCCAGCCAATCAGAATCCAGTATTCACACTGACCATGGAATAAATATATACAGGTGCATCTCAATAAATTAGAATGTCGTGGAAAAGTTCATTTATTTCAGTAATTCAACTCAAATTGTGAAACTCGTGTATTAAATAAAGTCAATGCACAGACTGAAGTAGTTTAAGGGTGAATCCCATTTCTCTGTCTTACCCCCAGCCCTTCTCCCTCGAAACCGATTGGTAAGCGCTAGGGGTGAAAACATATCCCTATGAAATGAGACGCAACTTGGTTACAATGATTGTCTTCTGGACAACTGTTAGATCAGCAGTCTTCCTCATGATTGTGTAGCCTAGTGAACCAAACTAAGAGTCAATTTTGAAGGCTCAGGAAACCTTTGCAGGTGTTTTGAGTTGGTTAGCTGATTGGTAAGTCATCATATTCTAATTTGTTGAGATGAGCAGAAGGCCACTGTCAAAGAAACCCGGGCTTCCATACCACCTCAGCAGTGCCACAAACTGATCACCTCCATGCCACGCCGAATTGAGGCAGTAATTAAAGCAAAAGGAGCCCCTACCAATTATTGAGTACATATACAGTAAATGAACATACTTTCCAGAATGCCAACAATTCACTATATAATTTTTTTATTGGTCTTATGAAGTTGTGACGAGTGGGGGGGGGGGGGGGGGCGAGAGCCGTGGGAACGGAGCGAGGCCGGTGGAGTAAATGCACCACTCACCGGTCTCGAGTCCCACGGAGGAGCTCCGGAAGGATAAAAGGAGGAGTGAGGACAGTGAAAGACAAGAGAGGACCAGGCCTGGACTTTAGTTTGTGGTTTGTGTGCGGCAGTCTTCCGTGAGGGGCTGCCGCTTTTATTTTGTGTTTAGTTATTGTATTATTAAAGTCTTAAATGTTCGCCGGTTCCCGCCTCCTTCTTCCCGATCTACGAACTGCGTTACAGAAGTATTCTAATTTGTTTCACAATTTGAGTTGAATTACTGAAATAAATGAACTTTTCCACAACATTCTAATTTATTGAGATGCACCTGTATATATATATATATATATATATATATAATTATGACAAGGCAATGTTTTAAACTGTCATGTGTAAAAACACATTGATATTTATGAGTTAATAGTTTATGATATCTGATATATGATATTAGCTATCATAGTAAATTATGTAAAAGTTTTTCAAAACCATATGAAATCAGCAGGAATACAAAGAACTCAGCATGATTTTTTTTTTTTAAGATTTTCCCTTTCCTATGTTGTATTCTGTATCTTCTTTGTCATTGACTCCTACACAGTGCGAGAACCTCTTGAATGCAGCCTGTGTCATGTCCTGCTACAGTTTTCTCTCCCTGGAATCTCCTATTGGCACCACAGTCTAATTTCCTAAAATGCAATACAATAAATAAATAAATAAAGAAGTTCTCACTGTAGCAGAATTTGTAAACACAAATTTGCTGTTGTTGTTTGTTTCCTGGTGGGCTGATACAAACTGCATCAGACACTGTATAATCCAGGCAATCTGATATGAGCTTGCGATGTCAGCCACCGTTTTTGTGTGCAATATGCACTGGGCGGCCCATGAGCGATCTGTGGGAATACTGCCTGAGGCTGATATAGGAAACATTTAAACGTGAACAGAAAAAGAAATCAGCAGGTAAACCGACACATTAAATAAACATTAAACTATTAGGCAAACAAGATACAATAATCCTTTCCAATGAGATCAGTCAAGTGAATTTCAAAG
The DNA here is from genome assembly GCA_027422405.1 of Ptychobarbus kaznakovi. Taxonomy (NCBI): domain Eukaryota; kingdom Metazoa; phylum Chordata; class Actinopteri; order Cypriniformes; family Cyprinidae; genus Ptychobarbus; species Ptychobarbus kaznakovi. Next base: position 69,411 of record JAPDDN010000561.1, read on the forward strand.
AATGACAACAAAAGAAATGTATTGGACGAGTATTCAAGTCTTATGCCCTGCTGCTGTGTCTATGTTAGAGCTGACAGCTGAGGGCTGATTTTCTTGCATGGTGCAGAGGAGAAATGAGCCCAGCTGGAAGCTTCTCTGCCTGGCTGCCTGCTATAGACAGAGGCGTGCCTGGAGTCTGGACCATGCACTATTAAAGCTGAGCTGCCCACCATTGCAGCTAGATGAATATTCATCACCGTAAATGCCCATTTACAAAGTGCATTGCCATAAGCAGCCATTTAGAGCATAAACCTCAGTAATAGGCCTTTAGTATTAGAGAAGCATCTGTCAAGCACTCCAGCAAGTGAATGAAGAAGAGAGTTCTTTGGAGAATTAAAAAAAATAGTGCACATGTTGTAGCAGTTTTGGCCCTGCATTTTGCCGGAAACTCTCCCCTTTTCTGTAATGGGTTTTGGGTAATAGCAGCCTAAAAAGTCTGCATGGATGCACACTCACATCTGCCAGAAACAGTTTACCATTCAAGCATTTCTGGCACTCTATGTTTTTGCCACACTAGGATTTTGAAGACAATCATATGAACCACACTTGCAATATAGTATGGATGATAGTGTAAATAGGGATACAGACTGATGACTGGGTATTAGTGATGCGCGGATGAGCTAAAACATCACCCGAATCTTCAAATAAATTATCCACCCGCACCTATATTTTTGTCTGATATAGATCGTCACATCCAGGGTTTGTACGGTTATGAAAAACCTGAAAAAGTCATGGAATTTTAAAACAGCAATTTCCAGGCCTGTAATGTATTGGAAAAATAAATAAACCCAGAAAGTTTTGGAAAAGTCATGTTTCACAATTCTCTGTACAATAGAATTGTTTAATCAGGTCCTGAATTTCGGAGTGGGATTGCGCATATATCGCATCATTCCCGCAGCTTTCGACTTTAAAATGAGGGACATTCCTGCAAAACATTTATTCAATTTAGCGTGTAGGTTAGATGAATAAATAAATTCACACAAACCATCAGAACAAATCAGTCATTTGAAAACCGCGTGAGTGATTCAGCTGTAGGCTACCGCGTCTGCTCTCTTTGACCTTCTCTTCACATCAGCACATCTAGAGCTGAACGCTGCGATACAAGACTTTAGCTCACATTTCGGTACAGTTGACAGAATTGCCTAATCGGTCATTGTTGATTCGTCACAAAAATGTATTATTTGCATGTCTTTTTAAGCCTTTCGGTACTCGCGCGCTCCAGAGGCACTTTTCTGAACGCTCACAATCACATCCAAAGCACGCGCTTGTTGCGCTTAGGTGGCCAAATACACACAAAATTACGCCAAAATGGTCGTCCTGGCGAGTATCCTCATAAGCACCGTCAGTTTTTCTTAAGTTAATGTAAACAGTTGCGAATGAAAACGCATGTGTAGCCTATGTTTTGATCCATTAAATAGGTCTTGTGACAGCAATAAGTTGTGCGTTTGTCATTAATGTTAATCAAACAACAAAAGACATCCCTGACTGCTCTTGACTAAATCATATTTTATTAAATTAACTTTATTATGTTAATTTACAGTTTATTCAATTTCTGTAGCCTATTTAACACACATTCATATTTTAGAAAATGTAGTTAATATTTGCATAATTAATGATTTATCTACTGGGTTTATTGCACTTTAAAGAGCAGAATGATCCTGCACAGTATATGTAAAAAATAACACTTTAATTCAGCAAGGACACATTAAGTGGACCAAAAGTGACAGTAATGACATCTATAGTTACACAATATTTATATTTCAAATAAATGCTGTTCTTTTGAACGTCCTATTTATCAAATAGTCCTACAAAATATATCACAAAAAAACTGTTTTCAACAAAATCAGAATATCAGCATTAGAGACAGAAAACTGACATAATTGCCATCAATGGAATATATTACGTAGAAAAAAAAACAGAATTCTAATAATATTTTACACTATTACAATCACAATAAAACTTTGCAGTCTTGGTGAGCATTCTTTCAAATTAGTTTTTAAAAAAGTACCTTATTTCTTGCAGTCTGATCAAATATGAGTCAATATTTTTTTTCTCCCACAATCAAAGCAGATATTACCTAAATCCGTATTGTATGCTGCATATTTTTTGTCACGTACTCCATGCATACAGAAAAATGGCAAACTGTGCAGTACAGATAATATGCAGTGCAGAAACAACTTTGTGTGTATAATATGCTATTTTGCACACATCCTGCATATTTGAAGATATGTTGTTAGGTTTTTGTGTAAGGAGGAGTTATTGGTAAAATTCATGTATAAATTATATTAGAGTGGTGAAGAATCCTTCCCAGAAATCCATTACCAAGAAAATTTGGAAAATAAGGACCAAGTAACTGAACACATAAAATGAGGACAATCACGGACATTAATTAAAGAACAGCAACAGCTTTCATAAGCAGCAGAAAATGGGAGATGTTCTCCACTTCAAAGAGTCAGAATGGCTGAATGAAAGGAACTTTTGTTGGTTAAGAAGATCAGTGTTATCTCTAAGAATGTGCTGATTTCATATGCACTGCTCTTTGTTTGACAGACATGTGGATCCTACTTGTCAGCCATTCGGCCCAAAGTTAATTAAACGATTAAAAGGAAATGAAGACCTTCCATTTCAGCGCATGATTCATTATTTTTCTTAATAGATGGTGCTTCGTTGATGTGGAGCAGAAGAGAGCGTTATTTCCATAATTTGCCAATGTGAAAATGCAACGTGAATGCTGAAATTATTAAAGGCCATCTGTATTTTTGATGCACTGACGATGTTTTCATTGAATCTTGTGCCTTGAAAGATGTACACACGGGATTGTCTATGTACTCTGACATTGTTAGTATTCATGAGAGAGGCTGGAGTAACTGACCCAATTCACTGCTGTCAGCTTAGATATCAGCAAAATATTTAAAAGGAGTTTAAAATAACAGGGAAAATTCTTCTGGCAGTCGCATTGAAAAATTCCTGGAGAGTCGGAAGGTGATTTGGCTGATCTCTATACACAAGGAAAGTGCAATTTCTCTAACAACAGGACAGAGAAGCGGAAATAACTGTGGGAAGGTTATCTGACAGACCCCCCGCTACGGTGCCGCCATGTGCAGCGGTTCCTCAGAGATTTGTGAAATCGGAGAAAAAGGAGTTTCCATCACAAACCCTCAGAGAAACGAGCTCCTCTGGCATGTCCAATTAGCTGTCATTGTGTCAGTCAAGCGTCAGTCTTCAGTGAGATATGTTTCCTCTAAAAACATAATAATAATTTTGGGATAAAAGAAGACCTGACCCAGTTTTCCAGTCAAAGCACTGATCGAGCCCCATCATATCAACCTATCCATTACATGAAAGAGAGGACGTGTCACAGCAAGACAACAGCGGAGATTGAGAAAAAACACTCGGGCTAGAGGAAATCCAGAGTAACATCAATGATGGAGTGTGGTAGGGTGTCAGGAGCATTTTGTATCTGGCAGTGTGGATAACGCTGAACTGTTCATCAGCGGGGCAGCGGGGAAGATGGTGAACTGACAGGGGCTCTATTACTATGACCTCCTCCTGGGACTCGCGGGATAGGCAGTGTTTTTAAAGTTGAAATTATTTTTAGAAAAGGGATTCTTTACATTTTAAGAGGATTTTACCACAACATAAATAAATATAATAAATGCATAATAAATAAATCAAATAAATATAAATATTTAAATAAAAACAGCAAGCAAGAAAGCAAATGAAAATGGCCCCTGAAAATCTATCTATCTATCTATCTATCTATCTATCTATCTATCGACCGACGTTCAAAGGTTTGTGACCTGTAAGATGTTTTTTCCACCAAAAATGTATTAATTTGTCATCAAAATGACAGTAATATTGTGAAATGTTATTACAGTAAAACAACGATTTTCTATTTGTGAAATATTTTCAAATGTAATTTATTCCTGTGATGCAAAGATGAATTTTCAGCAGCATGGTCCTCCAGAAATCATTTTAATACACCGATTTGCTGCTTAAGATTACTATTATTATTATATTATCCATCATTAGTCGATAAATGGTTGTGCGGGCTTTTTTTCCACAATTTTTGATGAACAGAAATTTTGATGAACCGCTTTATCTGAAATAGAAATCTATTTGTAACATTATGAACATATTTACTGTATTGATCAATTTAATGTGTCCGTTTTTATTATAACTTACTATATATTAATACAGGTTTCTAGTTTTCTGTGTGATTTATTGTGCCCATTAATTTAAGGACACACACACACACACACAATGAAAACCTCTGAAGCATTTGAAGCGCCATTCCCTCTTATGTTTAACCCCTTCCTTCTTTGCACCTGTCATATAGAGACCACTTATCATGATCCAATCAATTCCTAAAGAATAAAATCTCACCTTACATGTTTTTATCATTAAACATCCTGTTTCACTCTGAAATGTCATTCTGTAGAAGTAAAATGTGCTGCGAATGGTGTCTCATGTCGACCTCAAGAACAGGATTATTTGCAATGTGCCTTTCCTGGATAAATCAGGTGCATTATATAAGTGACCTGGTTTACAGACATGCAGCAGTCTGCAGAGATCTTTGAGAAGCTGTCCTATGTCCCGTCCCACAGTTTTGGAGAGGTGTCAGGACTCAAGTTAGAGACACCACCTGCTCGGTCTCTACGGCCTGTGCTCATTCTCTCTTCCTCTATTAGCCTGACTGCCTGAACCATCCCCTGCTCCAATTTAGATACAGCACAGACATGACGTAAAGGACTGCAGCCAGACAAGGTGTCCAAACGGACAGAAAACACACACACACTCACAGACAGAAAACAAAATACACCGGGTGTCACATATCACTCTGTGCCTCCCATTAAAAGACTTTACACTGAGCTAATTATTAGCGAAAAACGTAAATGTGTGGGAACAGACAACACTTCTCAATTAGTTTCTCAAAGACTGAACCTTCTAGCTTAATGTAGGCAAACCAGCATTCACAGAACACTAATTAAAGCACGGCTGAGAGATTTTAATGGCTTTTAGAGAGAAAGGGAACACAGAGATTTATACTGCCCAGTAACAGGCTTCACTGGCCACGTACACAGTGCTGTTAACTATGGTAGTTCCTCGTCTAGTGAGAACGTAATCCTGTTCTGTACACAGATTAGCTGCTTCTTTTGATAGTTTTTTTGATGGCAGAACAACACTGAAACCTAACTAGATTTTTGGAGCGGAACTCGGACATCTTTAGGTTTCAGCGCCATAGAGAAACATTGGAAGATCCGAAGCTCACATCGGTTTTATGGGGTTTATGTTTCCAAAATGGAAAAATAATGTGCCTGGGGTACTTGTAACACTGATTCCAGGTATCCTGAGAGGACGGGCAATATAATTGATTTTATTATATTTCCTGAATTCAAACAAAACAGAGCAAAATGTCCTTAAGTATTCAACCCCAATACAAATGAAGACAAAAACTTTAATTTTCTGGTTGTCATACACTCATTAAGTTACACTTTTTATCTGCTCCAGCAGAACATTAATGCTATCTTGTGCTTTAGCAACGTATCTCTGGCTAAAACTAGCTAACGCTAAAGTTAGTGAGTCCATGCTGATGTACAAATCTTAATAGCTGACTGTGCTCACGCCTTGTACAGTGTAGATCAAAATCACATAAACGAAGGTCTACATTTCAGTGCCTCTCCATATTAAACTGGTTAAATGTACATTAATTTAATCGTACCCTGCAATACATGAACAGTGTTGATCCTGCATGTTGTCATCCGCGACCGTAATATTATGAGACTTCTCCCGCTTGCATTGTGATCTGTAAACCCTCGCTTCGAGTTACACACTGTATTTATTTTAAAATATTTTATAAATCCCTCCATGGAATATTTAATTCCCATTTGGTGGCTTTCTGTGTCCAAAATTGTGCAAAAACATTGTGGGACAAGGTTTTCACACTGCAGCTGTCATTGTAAGACAGTGAGCAACTCTGTTTGTTTGTCCGAGGGAGCAACCAGTAACTAAGGGGGGCGGGGCTTACCGATAGATCAATTGTAACTCATAAGCCAAGTAACAATAGTAACATGTTTTTGTAACAGTTTTTCCTGCCTGTGGCCAAAAGAGACTACGTTTTAAATTACTGTGGGACATATTTATTTTTTGGCGCGTTTACAACCAATTTAGTTGCAGCCTGTTATTACACTTCACATGTGTGTTGATTGGCCATACTGGATGTGTCCAGAACCCTTGTAAGTGTTCATGTTGTTTGTATGGTCATTTCACATATGCGAAAACTTGTCCCAATTGAAATTTCTAAGTACAAGCCAAGATGGTTTGGAAAATATTCAAGGTGTTCTGGCAGGATGTGGTGACATGAGAGGCTGCCTCTGTAATATAATTGTGCACCTGTGTGTGTATAGACACTTGAAACGTGCTGGTTTGTGTGTGTGTGTGTGTGTAGTGTGGTCCAGAGGCTCATGGCCCCGGGCCCTTTGCTACCAGGCAGCATACCTGGAGTCAGCAGAATGACAGAGGTGACGATCAGAGAACAGATGACCAGAATAACAAGCAGTGCAATCGCTATTCCCTTCCAGTTCCTCTGCGAAGGGTTACTTCCCACCAGCTCCTACAGAAAGAGACGGACAAAGAGAGAGAAAGCATGTGAGTCGATGAATGCAAATGGGAGGTTAGTCAAGGACAGTTGTGTGTCAGTGAGCAGCACCTCCTGGGAAACTGCTGTTGGCCTAAAACAATTTCTGCCACCATCTCTGTACAAAAAAAAGAAAGTGAAATTTAATGTGACATACAGTATTGTTCAAGTTTAGGAATGGTAAGATATTTTGCTCAACAGGGCTGCATTTATTTGATAGTAATTATGTGAAATACAATTACAATTAAATAAATATACAAAAAATTATAATTTACATAAAATATTATTTATTCATGTGATGGCAAAGCTGCATTTTAAGCATCATTACTCCAGTCTTCAGTGTCACATGATCTTTCAGAAATCATTCTGATATGCTGATTTGCTGCTATTATCAATGTTGAAAAGTGTTTCGCTGCTTTCATATATACGTTGTACACTGACCCTATACAAAATGTTTTACTGACCCTAAATTCTGAATGGTAGTGTGTGTGCATTGCTATTTTATTTTATTTATTTATTTTCGAGCAATGATGCAAGATCTAAAAATCTCTGAAAAGCTTGAGGGCATTTTAATTTCTAAAGGCCAGAAAATGCATACATCATTTGTATTTGCTTCATGTGTTGTGTGTAAGAACTATGTAGAGCAAAAAAATACTATTTCCCAAATGTGAGGGAAATTCACAGATATTAAGCCTAAAACAGAGCACATTTTCTTGTGAAATATTTGGCTGTAGCTATAAATGAATTTTTTTTTTATAAATTAATGGTAGTTCCTCCACATGAAAACATCAAAATGAGCGGGAAAGGAGCTATTTCAAACTAACAATGGATGGGATGTGATGTTAATAACAGACACTAAACTCAATAAATCAAACCTGTATGTTTATTAAAGGGGTAATATGATGTTGCTAAAATATATTTTTTGTGTATTTGGTGTAATGCAATGTGTTTATGTGGTTTAAGGTAAAAAAACAAAACATTATTTTCGACATACTGTACATTATTGTTGCTTCTCTATGCTTCACCTTTCTAAAACGCGTAGATTTTTACAAAGCTCATCGTTCTAAGAAGCGAGGCGTGATCTGATTGGCCAGCTATCCAGTGCGTTGTGATTGGCCGAATACCTCAAGCTTGTGACGGAAATGTTACGCCCCTTACCGTATTGTGATGGCGCGATGACACAAAAACAATAAAACCCATTATAAACGAGGTATTGGTTGCATCCAGTGGGGACATAATTACTGATTATAATGACTTAGACTGTCTTTTTTTTTGTCAAGTTGCATAGCGCCGCGTAAACATTTCCATGTCTGCATTCGTGATCGTAGAAACGACAAACAACTAGCACTACTCTACACTGCTCAAAACTCGCATTTGAAAAGTCAGTGGCAAATTGGCACAATGAAACACAGCGTCTCCAGGACATGGTGCCGGCGGCAGCAACAATACTACAGCGAGAATAATAGTTCCGCCTTCTTTCTTTGCGTATACATTTTGGCAGTGTTTTGCAAATCTTCCCACACCATGATGTAGACCGTTTTAGGAGGGCGTGGTCGAGTCTTAACTTTTATAAAGAATATCTCTTTGGCTTTGAGACTTTAGTCTTTGCAACTTCAGGGATCTTGCAGCTTGTAACACTCCAAAGAGAGAGAGGAAAACTTGAAATCGCATCATATGACCCCTTTAAAGCAGAGAACATTAATTTTTTCGCTCATACAGATGCTGCCAAAATATAGGAATTACATCAGACAGATGGTCAGTAGACACAAAGCATTTGAACTTTAAGCAGAATGCGTGCAAATAGAGCTGAAAGTAGCATGCAGCTGTGGTCTGTGTTCTCACAGCTGACGTTTTTATTGGACTCAACACAGACTAATGGAGTGGAAGTCTAGTGGCGAGGGGGGCATTAAACTCTTTAAGGCCTGAGCTGTTAGTGACCTTGTTCCTGTCCTAATTGAATAGCGCGGCAGACATCATTAGCCTGGAGATAACAGTAGCCAGCACCTGTTTACCGGGACACCATTAC
>JAPDDN010000103.1:0-80000 GCA_027422405.1 Ptychobarbus kaznakovi
GCAAAATAGGAAAATGCACTTAAAAACATCGGAGATGCAGAGCACATTATAAGTCCTGTATGCAGATTTTAAGGAAAAGGTGCATGGCTCTCATACTCATTCTGATCATTTGTCCTGGGCACAAATCCGTCAAAGAGGAGTTACACAGGACTGTAGGTCACAGTGGTGAAAAAATCGGTTAAATTAGGCTAATCTGATAAATGATGTTCACTTGATAACATCTGGAAGTAACGCTGAATTAGCCACCTCGTAAAATATGTACGGATTGCCGTGAGATCGGGCTGGAAGTAATGTGGTTGATGCATTGATGACAAGCATATCTCCACCATCATCACACCTTCTGAAAATGAAACTAATTACTGTATGGAATGGAAGGATGCCAGATGGAGGGGTAGTACAAGCCGTAACCACCTCCACTGCTGTTAAATAAACAAATTATTCACTTTTTATCATCTTTATTCCTAATACAAAAGCAAAAGTTATTCTTTTTAACTTTTGGATTTGAGAATTCTTCCAATACTTGACCACCTCCTCTTCATCTTCAGTGGTGCTGGTTCTCCTCCCTCTGCCTTCTTGCTGTCGTCAAGTCAGTAGTTAATTGTATTACTCTAATTAAGAAATGCAACAGGTTGGATTAGAGAATATTTAACTATGTGAAAAGAGTGTTTGACTATGTGGAAAAAGCTGCAGCGCATTGAAATTTACATTGAATGATATTTAATGTAAAATGTTTGTAAATCATTAAGCCCACACATATGAACCTTTCGTGCTTAAAGCTTTACCTTGATTTAATTGTGTTTTTATACTTCGTTTTTAGCTGCTGCCGTTCTTGTTGAATTTTTTTCGTATTTTTACTTTTTTTGTGCCGTGGGATACCATTAAAATGAATATGTTCAATAATTTACAGTTTTCACCTCTGATGTTATAACAGTTATTAAGTTATTGACAGTTATTAAGAGTTAAAGTTACGCATTGACGGAAGTACGCACACTGACGTCTTTTTGGCGGGAGCTGTTGCCATGGTGAATCGTAACTTCGGTGCTCTGCTGACCATGACTTTTCATAAGCATGGTGCTGCTTAACTCAGAGTCAACCTACTTAGAGTTGAGTAAACTAACACAATTCAGCTGTTCTGTAACCGAAAACTAGAGTTTCCCATCTCAGAGTAACTCAACTCTGAGTTCAAGTTTAAACTCAGAGTTGGTTGAACCTCCTTATTGAAACGGGCCCCTGGAGTTTAGTTTGTGTTTTGTGTGCGGCAGCCATCCGCGAGGGGCTGCCGCTTTACTTTTGTGTTTGTTTATTTTGTTATTAAAGTGTTTAAAAGTTCACGGTTCCCGCTTCCTCCTTCCCGATCTACGAACTTTGCTACAGAGTCTTTTGTCAAAAAATGGCACATAACAAACGGCTAAACTTTTATTCACTCCTGCAAGACGACTGTGGTTACAAATGCAGGAGTGACTGCTGTTCTGTACACACACGGAACAGTCATTTTCGGGACTCACTCCCCCATTTAAATGCGGTTGTCACTCCTGTAACTTGCAGTACGTGGCCTTTATGTCTTCATTTAGTGAGACGGCAGATGCTGAAAACAGCAAGCGTCGCGCACTTCAGTGTGTGTGTAGTAAACAAAACAGAGCGCCTGTGCCATTTACATATACAGAGACATGCACAACATGAAGGATTCATATTTAAATAGTATTTTTGCAGCTTAGTGTATTAACAGATACTAGTCCATATCGCAAGTCGATTTAAGTGTACTGGCCAACTTTTGATTAATTCATCAAACTTTGACAAATTCCATGACATTCCGCGTTATACAGTAAATTCCATTTATATGACTATTCCACGATTCCGTCCGCATTTTCTGCATCGCGGAAACCATAAACAGATAATATTGAGGTGTTTTGCAACTTCAGTATAGTGGATTGTGATTTATTGCAACTTCAGCAATGTCTGCTGCCGCCTTTGAGAGACAACTGATGCGTGATGAAGCTGTTCCAGTTAGCAAGTGCTTTCGGTGTGAGAGTGCCTTTAGTCTTCCACGTTGATTGGTCGGACTCGTGACTCCCAACGAATCAGATGCGCGGTGGGCGGAGACTGCTCTAGGCCACAGAGTGATGAGCCCCAACAGGCTGCATCAGAACCAAATAGCGCGTTTCAAAATTACATTATCTTATCGGCAAATCATTTTTGAAAATGACCGATACCGATATTCATAAAAATACTTAAAATGTTGGTGCCGATAATCGGTCGACCCCTAGTTCACGAGTCCCTTGTTTGTCCTGAACAGTTAAACTCTCTGCTGTTCTTCAGAAATCCGTCAGCTTGCTAAATTCTGGGAATTTTCAAGACTGGAAACTTTCCATGGGAATTAACGGGAATATATGGGAATTAACGGGAATATATGGGAATTAACGGGAATATATGGGAATTAACGGGAATATATGGGAAAATAAACCCAAGATTATCCTGTCAGGGTTTATTTTGTGACTGGTTGACTGTAATCTACTGTACATTATCCCAAAGACGACATGTGACTTAAGTAATCATTCATGCTGGGAGTTTAATTCTTACCCCCGGTTTCACAAACAAGGCTTAAGCCTATAGTAAAAACTAAAATTTAATCTGAGCTCTTTCAACTGAAAGAAACCTGCACTGACTGATCCTAAAATATATCAGTGCCTTTGTTTTGTCTCAAGATGCAAACCAGTAATGCATTTTCGAAGTACATTCATAAAAATTACTTAAATGTGTGTAATTTAACTATGGCCTAATCCTGGCTTAGTCTCTAAACCCTGTCTGTGAAACCGGGCCATAGTGTTAAAGCAATAGTTCACACAAAAATGTAAATGTATTTATCATTTACTCACCCTCAAGTTGTTCCAAACCAGTATGAACTTCTTTCATGTAATATTTTGAAGAGTGTTAAACATAGGTAAAAAATGACAATTCTCATTTTTGGGTGAACTGTCTCTTTAAGAGTTTGAGCACCAGTAACAATGATACTCGACTCCTCAAACACCACTAATAAAGAGAGTAAAGGTTTCACAACTATCACAAAACTACTGAATGCTGTATAAATGAAAATCCATCAGATTTTCAGGAAATTCAAAACCAAATAGCGCGTTTCAAAATTACATTATCTTATCGGCAAATCATTTTTGAAAATGACCGATACCGATATTCATAAAAATACTTAAAATGTTGGTGCCGATAATCGGTCGACCCCTAGTTCACGAGTCCCTTGTTTGTCCTGAACAGTTAAACTCTCTGCTGTTCTTCAGAAAAATCCGTCAGCTCACAAATTCTTTGGTTTTCCAGCATTTGTGTGTATTTGAACCATTTCCAACTATGACCGTATGATTTTGAGATCCATCTTTTCACACTGAGGACAACTGAGGGACTCATATACAACTATTACAGAAGTTTCAAATGCTCAATGATGCTCCAAAAGGAAAAAAAAAACATGCATTAAGAGCTGGGCGTGAAAACCTTTTGAGTTTGAAGATCAAGGAGGTAAATTTAACTTAGCTTATTTTGTTTTCTGGGAAACTTGTAATTATTTTCTGTAGCTTCTGAAGGGCATTATTAAATGAAAAAATATGATATTTAGGCTGAATAAGAAACATTTTCACATCTGCATTCTGCTCAAAAGTTTTCACCCCCCTGCTCTTAATGCATGTTTTTTTTTCCTTCGGGAGCATCAGTGATTCGGCAAGGTCTCTGTAAACTTTTGACTTCAACTGTACATACACACACACAATATATGTGTGTGTATCTATATATAAATATACACAGTACACACATATATATTATGTAAACAAACTTTTATTTTGGATGTGATTAATCGCAATTAATCGATTTGACAGAGATATATCGACGCCACAGTTTTACCCATTTACTGTTACTTAGCTGCAACTGTTTATATGGACTCACGTAAGCATCTGTGGCAGCATATCTCTTCTGGTCTTCTGTCAGATCATAGTCGTCCCAGTGACTACAGCGCACAAGTTTGTCTTTGAAGAGCTGCTTCTTCAACAAGTGCTTCACTAGACCGTCCAAACTCCACTTCTCACAACATCTCAGCTGAATAAAACACATAAACATCACCTTATCTCACTCTAAAGCAACATGAATCTTTGGCTTTTACATAAGCATGAACACTAAAACAATATTACAGATGCTAGACTGATTTCTTTACATGGTAATTTACTTTGCCAAAGCTTTTAGATAGTAATAGGTAATTTGATCTGAAAATCAATATTTAATGTCCTTGTATCAGTGTTACTTTAGCATTATGTACATATAATTAATTAACATTTTGAATGAGTTTTTCCTTTAAAATTTTCCATTTTCATACTGTTATGTAGTTTTTTCCCTATATAACTTACATTTTTATTTCACTTTCCATTTTGGTCCTTCAACAAACATATTTCAGTTAATTGCCAAGGCAACATTTCCAAGTCTAATATTTGCATTTTATTTTAGCTTTATTTCAATTTCTGAACATTATTAAAGGCTGTTTTTTCAGCATAGTGAAGCCTATTCTGCATTGACATCCATTAAAAAAATAAAATAAAAAAAAAACTCTGGTCTCCTGTACTGCCAAAGCCGAAGCGTTAGCATTACGCTTTTTTTGGCTAACGGTTGCTGGTTTGCCTTCTAGTGGCTTTGCTCGTATTTAGGGTTGCTAAATTCTGGGAATTTTCAAGACTGGAAACTTTCCATGGGAATTAACGGGAATATATGGGATTAACGGGAATATATGGGAATAAACGGAATATAAAAATAAACCAAGATTATCCTGTCAGGGTTTATTTTGTGACTGGTTGACTGTAATCTACTGTACATTATCCAAAGACGACATGTTACTTAAGTAATCATTCATGCTGGGAGTTTAATTCTTACCCCAGGTTTCACAAACAAGGCTTAAGCCTATAGTAAAAACTAAAATTTAATCTGAGCTCTTTCAACTGAAAGAAACCTGCACTGACTGATCCCAAAAATATATCAGTGCCTTTGTTTCTGTCTCAAGATGCAAACCAGTAATGCATTTTCGAAGTACATTCATAAAAATTACTTAAATGTGTGTAATTTAACTATGGCCTAATCCTGGCTTAGTCTCTAAACCCTGTCTGTGAAATCGGGCCATAGTGTTAAAGCAATAGTTCACACAAAAATGTAAATGTATTTATCATTTACTCACCCTCAAGTTGTTCCAAACCAGTATGAACTTCTTTCATGTAATATTTTGAAGAGTGTTAACATGGGTAAAAAATGACAATTCTCATTTTTGGGTGAACTGTCTCTTTAAGAGTTTGAGCACCAGTAACAATGATACTCGACTCCTCCTCAAACACCACTAATAAAGAGAGTAAAGGTTTCACAACATATCACAAAACTACTGAATGCTGTATAAATGAAAATCCATCAGATTTTCAGGAAATTCTATTTTATAAAAATAACTATTTATTGTGGCAATCAGAAAAGACTGTCTTTCTCTGCGGAGGTGCTTTCCCTGAACACAACACTACAACGACAGTTCACTGAGGCTATCAAACTATGCAACGTATATAATAATAATGGTGCATCAATACACATTTTCCGATAGTCTTAAAGGGACCTGCACCATTTTCATATTAACACTATGCATTACTTTCATTTAGTTCAAACGGTGACAGCATGAAATAAAACTACAATTTAAAACACTAAACTACAAGTTACAGTTCTGAGCTGTGTCTGGTTGTTTTATAAATACAGAGCAGAATTGGAGATAGACTGCATGCTGTAATCTGTGATGTTTAATGAACAGATGTACACTTAATTATTGCAAGTGTTGTGTGTTCCTTGGTGTCATTCCGTATTTTTTATAACATGTACAGTGACTAAAATAAGGCGTTTACCACAGTAAAGTGACTTGCGATACTTGACTGTTGTGCTTTTATTTTCATTGTCTCTATTTAAACCAGTTTTTCTCAAATTCTGTTCCTGAAAATCATGGTGAAATCATGAATCATGGTGAAAATCATGGTAAAAAAAGCCAACTCAACTTTTGTTACGTTCAAGCTATGGACGAATTAAAAACAGATTTAAAAAATTGCTCAGTTTTTATATGGTATCAAAACCTATAATTGGTGAAATTTCACCATGTGGTGGGTTTTCCTACATTGCATCACATCTATAAACACTAAGACAGCATACCGTCTTGTTTGCCAGATCAGAGAGCTCAACAATATTCTTCAATTTGATGTCATAATCAGATAATAACTTCCACTTGTCACCCTCAATTCCCACTCCAACTTTCTTGATATTTTCGTCCTCCAAAAGCATTTTCAAGCCAGGAGGAAACCCTGAAACATAAGACACACAGTACATGAGCAGATAATAATATGATACCAAGCAATGCCAGGCAGCTTCTGCCAGAGCCCACCTGACATGGAGGAGATGTGAAACAGATAGCATTTCTCCTCTGAAGCACACAGCTGCACTACAGCCACTTTCTTTGTCTTCCCTTTGGTGAAGCTGGGCGGCCATTCCAGATCAAACCCCACCGCTGAACCGGACGCCAAACCAGATCTGGAGGAGACACACCAAAGACAAATATAAGGAGAGATTGGGATGATTAGCATGCATCTTCACAGCACACGTCATATCAGAGATGCAAACAGGTAAGGGGGAAAAAGGTGAGAAGATTACGCGGATCGGGGGCATGCTCCACACAGAACTTATTTTAAAGATATTTGCTTTACATGCTCATTTGTAGTTACTTTAAGGTATTTTTTTATTACCTTATATATCCAAAACTGTAATTTTTCACACACACACACAAAAGTAGAGATCGACCGATATATCGGTTTACCAAATTTTTTCTGATATTTAAGTATTTTACAATAATCTGTAATTATTTTTTTATTTTTATTTTTTTTGTCACATAGACAATCATACAGAGTATAACCAGCAGTGAAATGTGTTCTCTGTATTTGACCCATCCAAGTGCACACACACCTGGAGCAGTCGACACACACACAGACACACACACACACACACCTGAAGCAGTGGACACACACACACACAGACACACACACACACAGACAGACACACACAGACACACGCACACACACACACACACACACACACTCTTGGAGCAGTGGACACACACACACACACCTGGAGCAGTGGACACTGTTCACTCAGGAGCTCCAGCACGACCACTGCATGTAAACTTTATACAAGATGAACTTTTGAAAACACACTAAATTATATTAACATTTACTATAGAACCATTATTTCCCCGATAAACATCTCTATCGAAATTAATTATTTATTATCTCCGCAAGCGATCGCAGTTTGAGTATAGTTCTGTGTAAATAGATAAACCGCTGTCAGCAGTTTTCATAATTTAGAATGACAAAAACATTTTAATAATTCTGATAAAACATGCCAGTTAAGAAATGCAATAAAATACGATGTTTTGTTTGTTATAGCTTATTTCAATATTCCAGAGAATATTATTCAGTGAATTAACTTTATCCAGTAAATTATTCTTCACTCTTTAGTCTATTAAACAGCTTATAAACCTAAAACTGTAGTTTAAAATGAAGTTGATATGACTTCTGTCCTTTATTTTCTCCATTTGAAAACATTAGACATTATTTTGCTTATTGTTAATATCAGTGTTGCTGATGATGCTTTTTATAAATAAAATGTTTTTATTGTTGTAATTTGAAGATTCAATTTTCCGTTTCAGATTCAGTTTTTTGTTGTTGTTAAGATGACTGAAAGAAGGAAAAACCAAAGCTTCACTCTGTTATTTATGTACTTTATAACAGTAAATAAATATCGGTTCTGCATATCGGTTATCGGGTACATAAACATGCAAATAATTGGTATCGGTTATAAAAAAATCAATATCGGTCGATCACTACACAAAAGTAACATCTTGATGCAACATTTAAAAAAATTTTAGATTGAATATATTTGGTCAAATAAATCCCATGATAGTGCTATGCAGGCTATTTAAGACAATATTGGCTGATTACACGGCAATGCTGACCTAAAATGCAAAATGTTTACCCTCTCTCTCTCTCTCTCTCTTCACCGTTCCCACATCTCTGACCTCAAATACATAAAATATTAGCCTTTTCAGACAGTTTTTGAAGTAAAGAGAGCAAAGAAAAATACTATGCAAACTTGAAAAATGAAACAACCAGTTCTTTATTTATCCTTGTAAGATCACAAGTACCCTTGTAAGACCCCCTTTCTCATTGGATCAAAGCAAATCTCAAAGGTGTCCTATCTAAAATAAGCGAGTTGTCACTGAAAGGTGAGGAGTTTGCATCTATGGACATTAATAACTGTGTGCGCTTCTTGGGTCAAACCGACACAAGAGTAAACGAACAACCTTCTGCTTTAGGCCAGGCTCTCAAAGGAAAGTCCCACAAAACCTGTCGACAACATGTTCAAGACAATCTTCACCCCAATCCCAAAGAGTAAAATTAGACATTTTGCATACATTTTTATAATTAATCATGCAGAATACTGAACACTCCCTTGCAAATTATCATTACCATAAGACTATTATTTTAGAGTAAAGCTAATAAAGTAAAAAAAAATATTCACAGCAGAGGTGGAAAGTAACGAATTACATTTACTCGCGTTACTGTAATTGAGTAGCTTTTTTGTGTACTTGTACTTTAAGTAATTTTTTTAATCTGTAATTTTACTTTTACTTAAGTATATTTTGTGTGAAGTATTGTACTTCGCTACATTTTAAAACACATTCGTTACTGAGTAAAAAAAAATCGCTCCGTGGAAACAACTGCAGCAAATAATGGGCAGAAGAAGAAACTGGCGCTAAAATCACAAGAACGATGCAGACGGACAAGACAGGCGTTAATGGTGCAGACCCAGCTGAAAACCAAACCCCGTCGTACTCTGCTGAAGTTGAACTCGAAGGAAATGAAGTGAACCCCTGGCCATATATTCATGCTCTATTATGCAGTGTTAGCTGTGTTTGCCTCGGGAGACCGAACTAGCAGCTTATAAATATATCGACATCGCCCTTCGCAAGCATGTAGAGGTAACGTAAGGTAAATACTTACATCGTTGCATTGGTGGTTAACGGTTTAGCAAAAGGTTTTGCACAAATGAGCCAAAAAGACAGTGGTGCAGGGTGTGCAATATCATCTGCGATAATATAATAATTGTTGTTTTAACGATGTGCGATTTGACATTATCAGTATTTTGCCAAAAACCAAACAAATCACTCTAAACAGTGTGCCGTGAAATCTAGTAACGTTAGATTAGACTAATCCGCGTGCATATGGACTGCTTTCTTTCACTGCGTGATTCAGTCTGTTAAAATGCGTTTAGAATGATCACAAAATTGAAGATATAGAAGCAGAAAATTTATATATTTATATAATTTAATATAGTAAGTCAACATCACATGAAGAATGCCGTTTTTCTCAAAAAATCACCATGATTACATAGGCCTGTAGTTTTGCTTTTTACAACAGTTCAAAAAACAAGAAGTTAATTAAGAGACTTACGTTTTAGACACCATATTGCCTGTTTTTGCTCTATTTCGACAACAAAAATAATACCAAACACAGCCACCATACACCGTTTTGCGTCTCTGACTCTGAGCAATGACGGTGTTTCATTCCTTGAATTAACCGTTTAAATGATTCCGTTCAATCGCAATGACTCTCTTATCAGTGACTTGCTGACACCTACTGGTGGTTCTAATTTAACATTTAAAGTATCTTTTTATTTTTGTATTTCAAATGACTATTTAACATTTGTGACCCTGGCCTGGAGCACAACACAGTCTTAAGTCGCTGGGTATATTTGTAGCAATAGCCAACAATACATTGTATGGGTCAAAATTATACATTTTTCTTTTATGCCAAAAATCATTAGCATATTAAGTAAAGATCATGTTCCATTAATATATTTTGTAAATTTCCTACTGTAAATATATCAAAACTAAGAGCTTAATTTGAACAACTTTAAAGGAGATTTTCTCAATATTTGGATTTTTTGCACCCTCAGATTCCAGATTTTAAAATATGTCCGATCATAACAAACCATACATCAATGGAAAATATTATTTATTCAGCTTCAGATGATGTATAAATCGCAATTTAGGAAAATGGACCCTTATGGTTTTGTGGTTCAGGGTCACATTTTATGTCTTATTTATCAAAACATTATTTCTGCATTCGTAACTGCAGGCTAAATGCATTCATGTCAGTGTGTAATACATCTATGCCACTTCAGATGAAGCTTCTGCATTTCCTCTGCATTGCGAAGATTAATTTTGTTGATACTGATTTAATTTGCCTGGTAACAGCCTAATGTGTTATTATTCAAAATAACTGATTCCTTTAATTAAAAACACCTAGTTTGAGATTTATAGGCCTATATCCCAGGTGTGTACAAACTCTGGGGGTGTTACTGGAGGGCCACAGCCCTAAAGAGTTTAGTTCCAACCCTGCTCCCAACACACAAACCATGTAGTTTCAAATAAGCCTAAATGATTAGTTTAGCTGGATCAGATGTGTTTAATTATCTACACTGTGTAGGGCTGTGGCCCTCCAGGAACTGAATTTGACACCTTTGTCTATCCCATTTTTTCCTCCCTCCCATTGTTAAAATGTAACTAAGTAATTTTTACTCTGAGTAAATTTTAAATGAGCTACTTTTTACTTTTACTTGAGTATATTTTTAGACTGGTACTTTTACTTGTACTTAAGTAAAATTTCAGTAATGTAATGGTACTTTTACTTGAGTAGAATATTTTTGTACTCTTTCCACCTCTGATTCACAGTATAAATTTCCATGACTTTTCAAGAGACTTTTTGTTCAAACTCAAACATTTTGCTTTACAATAAAGATAATTTAGGATTAAATGCTGATGATGTGAACACTGGAACAGTAAACAATGGGAGTATATTTCAACGCTCCCCCAGAAACCTTTGCGTGGATATGAAGCATAAGGAGCATAATAATTTCAATTATTCTGAGCAAACACAATGCATTAGTGAGTGAACACAAAGGCACTGAAACATTATGAAAGATACTATTTGTTATTACTCGGACTCTGCCAACAAATCTAAACAATATATATTCAACTTTCTTATTTTGTTTGGCAAATTTTTCATCCATAAACATTTATGGGCTCAATTCCTACTCTTTCACATTTTCTGATTGATGTTGACTCACTGCTCACATCTTTTTGTTTGACTAGCGATAGAAAATGTGTCAGGTTTTTGGGATTAATATGAAAAATGTATTTCTATTGACTCTGATTAAGATTAGATAGCTTTCCTTCATTACTCTTTTTTTATTATTATTACATTTTCCCTTTATTATTATATTTCTCGCTTTGCTAATGTTCTCCTTAAGGTGACTGTATATTTTCATCCAATTTCTTAAATAAAATAAAAAAAGCACTGACATATAATTTTTCTTCCATTAATTTAGTGCTGCATAGTGCCCTCTTTTGACATCTGTGGATAAAGCTTAAAATTGCAAGCTCCTTGCTGAGGAAGTTATTTTTTTTATGTTTTAATGTCCGTTGTGTTTCAGCAGTCATGCTCCATGTGGAGGAATCTGATAGTTAGTCTTGTTACATCTGATCAGCATACTCAGCATAGTAAGTGTGCAATCTGAGCAAGTGAGTAGCATATCTGCCACTATAACAGCCTTCTTTAATTACTTTTTATGGACAGCACTTAATATAAATCATTATTGCAGATGTACCAATCCTGTGACTCAAAACATTTGATTCTGAACACTGTTTATAATTCACTGGTAGTGCTGAGCGGTATACTACCATACCGAATACCGGTGTTTATTTTTCTTATGATATTAATTTTTAAAATACCGCAATACCATTTAAAGAACGTTCGGAACGCAACACTGTTAGAGAGGGGTCTCTTTACACTATTGCATGTGGCGAGGATACAGCTGTATGTGTTACTAAGCGTGAAAGTTCCGAAACGGAAGCTGTAGCACTCGTAGAACGCGATGAGACAGAATAACTTCTCCGCAATATCCACAGCCCGCTGCCATCAGCTCCCGCGTCTCTCACACACGAGCGTGACTTTAGCATTATATTTAGCAACTTTCAGACCCTTTAGCAGCTGTTTTCCAACTCTTTAAAAGAATATACAAACTGACCAACCTAGCGACTTATTTTGATAAACCTTAGCTATGGTTCAGTTGAAAGATGTCGCCAGTGCTGCACCGCAAGCGCGAGATCTGACTCTCCTGGCACAGTGTCTCCTCACACTGCGTCTGTTCTGTGCAGCGAGCGGCAGAGAAGAAGCAGTGCATTCAGTTGGCCGTACCACAGCAGACTCATCAGTAAATGAGTACAAAACGTACTTGGTTACTGCCGTAACCTCAGTTCCCGGAGATACAGTAACGAGTACTTTTACTTTTATTTAAGACACATATGGGAAAACTATTTTTTTCTTCTCCTATAACTGAAGCCTTTTTCAAGCCTTGTTACTGCACGGCCATTGGTTCATGCAGTGCTGTAAAAACGAAAACGAACCAATGGCTCTGCAGCAGTGCTGCACGAGCCTATGGCTGCGGTGCCCGCTAAATCTTGCCAAAGCCCGCCAGAATGGGCAGGGCGTCTGGCTATATAAGCAACCGCTTCGCCATAGGATCCTCAGGTTTACATTGACTGAAGCGACGACTGAGTCGTACAGCGCCATAGCACAGCAAGGAACGCAGTACTCATTCCCGTATGTCAGAGAACCAAGGTTAATATAGTAACCGAGTGTGTTCCCTTTCGATCCCTTTCGGTCAAGAGTGCACAAATAAGCCACTGATAAGTCGTGCTACGGCCGAACTTTGCTCCGTGCCGGTCCCACCTGTTAAGGTTCAAGTCCGTTCAAGCAGAAAGTACCCATGCCTGTAAAGCAGGGACTTCAAGGTTATAAAACCTAGCTAATGTGGACGGCGAGGCCCAGCTGGCCTCCATTTGAGGCCATTTAAGGACATAGAGCGTCTCTAAACAGGGCTCTAGCCTGAGTGATTGTATTTTGAACACTCTCGGGGAGGTCTGCGAGCTCCCATTGAGAGGCCAAAGGTGCAGAGCTCACAGCTCTGGCCTGGGATGCCACATCGTTCTGTTTGCCTGAGAGAGGAGGTCCTGTTTCAGGGGAATGGGCCATGGGGCTGCGGTGAGCAGCTGAAACAGCTCTGAGAACCAATGATGGTTCCTCCAGAGCGGGGCCACTAAAATAACTTTGTGTTTGTGTTCTCTGATTCATCTGATGACCTGAGGGATCAGAGCGATGGGGGGAAACTCATAAAGGAGGAGGTTGGGCCAATCGTGGGCCAACGCATCCTTGTCCTACGAATAATACGTCAGGCAGTGAAAAGTTGTCTTTTGAGGCGAAGAGGTTGACCTCTGCTTTGCCAAAGATCTCCCATATTTTCTGAATCACTTACGGATGGAGAGTCCGCTCTTCTGAGGAGATGTTGCTCCGTGACAGCATTTCTGCGCCCTGGTTCAGTTTGCCTGGCACATGCGTTGCTCTGAGTGAACGCAGGTTGTTCTGTGCCAAATCCAAGAGGCGTTCCACTAAAGTGAAGAGGCGCCTCGAGGAGAGCCCTCCTTGGTGATTTATGTAGGCCACCACGGTCATGCTATCTGAGCAGACCAGAACGTGGTGCCCCTTCAGGTCTGGTAAAAAGGCATGAAGGGCTCGACACACTGCAAACATTTTTAGGCAGTTGATGTGAAGACTTCCTTCCTCCTTCGACCACAGGCCGGTCGGCCATCGCACAGATGGCCAGAGTATGGGCCAGAGCACACTCTGGCGTGACCGCAGCCTTTATTTGGACCGAGTCGAAAACTGTTCCGAGGAACGATATCCGTTGGCTGGGAGACAGTGCGCTCTAGGCAAAGTTGACCCTGAGTCCCAGGCACTCTAAGTGGCTGAGAAGGAGGGATCTGTGCGACAACAATTCCACATCTGACTGGGCGAGAACGAGCCAGTCGTTGAGGTAGTTGAAAATGCAGATTCTCATCTGTCTTAGAGGGGAAAGAGCCTTGTCCATGCACATTGTAAAAGTGCGGGGAGCTAGGGACAGTCCAAAGGGCAAGACTGTGTACTGATAAGCCACACCCTTGAAGGCAAATCTCAAGAATGGCCTGTGGTGGGGGCTATCTGGATGTGAAAGTAAGCGTCTTTCAGATCCAAGGAAAAGAACCAGTCTCCTGGGCATTTTTGCGAGAGGATCTGTTTCAACGTAATCATCCTGAACGGCCATCTCATGAGGGCAAGGTTCAGGGTTCTGAGATAGAGGAGGGGCTGTAGGCCACCATCCTTTTTGAGGACGGGGAAGTCACGGCTGTAGAACCCTGACTCGCTCTGGGCTGGAGGGACCGTTTCTACGGCACCTTTTGCCAGCAAAGCCATCACCTTGGAGTGCAGGACGTGTGCGTCCTTGCTCTAATCAAGGGTGGGGACCACGCCACTGAAGCGCGGGGGTCTTCGAGCGAACTGTAGTGAGTAACCTCGTTTTATTATCCCTATAATACAATCTGACACCCCGGGTATGGCCTGCCAGGCCTCGGCCCGCGTAACAAGGGGTTGGATTAGTTCGAGTGGTTTATCACCATGTGGGGAAGGGCCACTCGTGTTGTGTGGAAGAGGAAATCTGTTCTCCTTTTGAGAATGTTTCTGTTCTATTATATCCACTATAGCAGCGGTAAGCTGTTTGGGCACTTGTATGGGCCCAATGACTGCGAAAAACACATTGCCCTCGGCCCCCGGAACTGAACGGGGCGCTTGGAGGTTCAACCGAGGCAGCTTGGGGGTTGATCCGGCAACCGCGAGACTTGGCCCATCCCTCTTCCTGTCCCGTAGATCAGGACACAATCTTGGGCCGGCGTCCATGGCGCTTAGGAGGCCGGCGGCATCTAGCCGAACGAGATGGGTCTCGAGGCGCATGCTTGGGTTCTGGCTGGGTAGCCGGTGGCACGGTCTTGGCAGGCTGGGGAGTCGGCGCAAATCTGGGGAGACTCGAGCCAGCTGCAGAGCTAAAGCGCTTTGGCAGGAAGTGTCGCATTGCCTGGGACGACTTCTGTGCCGTAGTGAGCTCCCTGCGATCACTTCCACAGCGGGTCCGGACAGGCCAGTGGGGGAGATTGGTGAACTTCCGGGAAGAACAGTGAAGCTCGCTGATGAGGGGCCTGGTGGCGCCCCGGCAGGAACCACTGATCCAGGCAAATGTAGGTGGGCTCCAGGCCCAAATGCAAGAGACCACTCCAGGCCGAACTCGTCCACTGCTCTTGACAGGTCGCAGAAAAGTCCGGCATGGACTCGCTGGATTCACCAGATTGAGGGAGGACGGGATAATAGATCAAGCTCCTCTCCATCTAATGCAGCCAGTGACACGCTGTCATCAAGGATCTCATCTTCACTTCCCCCGAACGAGACAATGCTGTTTGCAGCCGCAGACGGACGTCAGTCTGCATGGGAGAAGACGGGATCAGCCTCTCTAGGGGGAAAGAGTGAGGAACGCGAGGGGTGGAGTTGCTCTCTAAAAAGAAAGCTCTCTGCGAGCACAGAGAGGAAAGACTCATATCCTTACAGTGGGGACATTCCATCTCGGTGAGTGCCGTTACAGCATGGACGGCGCCCAAACATGAAACACACTCACCGTGACCGTCAGCAGCATGCAGGGAAGCCCTGCACAGGCAACAGTTTCGGCGCGGCATTTACAACGGCGAGAAAAAATGTGCTCTTTTGAGCATTCGCCAGATGCCGACAGGGGACCGTGAGACCACGGCTGCTGCAGGTGCTGAGCGGCGAGTCAACGGGGAGATCAGCCGAGTCGAGAACTTGTTCCGCTGCGAAAGGCTGGTCAACGGCGAGAAGGCTAAATAAAAGTATGAGTGAAGTATTGAAAGGGAACAGCGTTTCCAAGCACCTGCCGCTAACTGACAATATTTGCTCATCATGATAAAATAGGGCATTCGAAGTTAATCTTCAGCAGTTTTTCCTCTCTCAATCAGTAGAAAATGTGGTTAACAGACCACATTTGTTCATGCATGAACAAAATAAATACCGTCATATACAGTGAAACCGGTATAGTTTTGAAAAGTACCGTGATACAAATTTTTGGTCATACCGCCCAGTACTATGCACTAGCTCAATAATTATTTTCTAACAATAACAAGGAGAACTCATTTGTAGTGTACCTGGAATTGTTATTAAAAAAAAGTCCCAGTACAAAATTCTTTAATTCTGTCTACCAAAACATGCTTTTAAGAGATTCAGCCAGATATATTACCTCAAATCTTCTGATAAAAATGAGCAGTCATGTCTTTCCTGGCTGTATATGACTGTTCCACCAAATTCCAGATAATGAAGATCATCCTCCAGAATGCTCTTTTTATAGGGTCCTGGTGTCTGTGAAAACAAAATATGTATTACACTTGTTTATTAACTTCCTCAACTGCAGAGGAATTCTCCAATGCATATTTAGAGTCCACAGCTAGAACTGTTTTAGAAGTGCCATCTAATAGCCACAATACTGAGGAGCAAACTGTTGTTTAATGAGGCTTGTACAAATACAAGTTTAGCGGAGAATCACAAAGCAAAGACTCATGCACTTCTGACAGCAAAATGGACATATTTCCATGGCTTTCTAACATTTACAAATGGAGAATATACCTGTGAAATGTAAGTTATGCATTTAGGAAAAGAGCACATAGCTCAAACAGCGCATCTCTGTCAGCGGCACACGCAGCCTTTCTGTCAGAGCCGCTTTAAACTATAAACTATAGGCTAGGCTACTATATTTTAGGAGTTTTTTAAAGCCCTTCATATAAAGCTTGTCACATGTTTAGAACAAAGTGTATTACGCACTTTCTCCGCAGCAGTTCAGTCTGTGTCCTCCTCCCTTTAGATATTTTTTTCGGATGAGCTCGTATCAAACTCGATATTAACGGTATTGCTTCATACCATATCGCTTATAAAAAATATATCGATATATCGTACAAACTCGATATACTGCCCAGCCTTAATTTGTTTCTCTGTTTCTGGTATTACATAAGCTTCAGTCTGGATCCAACCCTTAATGATCTGAGATGACCGAACACCTGAGAAGAGATGATGCCGACCCCTCAGACAGTATACAGAATTAGCCAAATTGTGCCATAAGTTAAATTATATTAAGTTTCTACAATATATAAATCTATTGTAGAAGCTAAATTTCCTGTAAAGCTGCTTTGCAACGATTGTATCTTAAAAAGCGCTATACAAATAATCTTGAATTGAATGTTCCTCACCCACAGTGTTCCTGTGTGGCTCAGTGGTAGAGCATTGCGTTAGCAGCGCAAAAGGTTGTGGGTTTGATTCCCAGGGAACACACATACTGATTAAAAATGTATAAACTGAATGCAATTGTAAGTCGCTTTGGATAAAAGCGTCTGCTAAATGCGTAAATGTAAATGAATGTTTTTCTATCATCTAGATTGGATTTTTGTAATGTTGTGTAATTAGGAATTTCTCAGTCATTGGTAAATCGATTACAGCTTGTTCAAAATGCTGCTTCCAGACTATTGACAGGTAGGAGAAAGAGAATAACTCAAATTTTAGCATCCTTGCATTGGTTACCTGTTAGATATCGGATCGATTTTAAGGCCTTAGTGGCTTAGCCATTCCTTTAAAATCACTAAAAAAGGGGTTATTTACTTCAGTTCATCGCGATTTCAATAAGATCCTTCATATTTAATGAATCTCTCATGCATGTGTTACAGAGATGATTCACAAGCGTGCAGGGAAAAGAAGTCCGGCGTTTAGAGGCGAGTGAATGTGATTGTGAGCAAGGTGTTGCTCACAGGTGTTCAAGAAATCAACAGAGATGTCTGTGATTGGCTACACTGCTCAGCGCGTTGTAAAGAATCTCGACGCTTTCCAGAGTTTGTCCAGAGAGCTTTATCAAGTTTGTTTAGCCAGTATCCTATTATTATAGTTAATAGTTTTAACCCTTTAGGCGCCAGGGTTTTTTGGAAAAAATATCAGAAGCTTGTGGCTTGAAAGGGGTTAAAGATAGAGATCTACTGTACATTAGAAAAATGTTGGGCATGACCAAAAGTTTATGTGGTGTGTAAATATACTCATCTAATTAGCATATTATGACGTCATCATGGGGCATATCATGACGTCAAATAATAGATATTGAATGGTTGTTAGAACCTATTTGCATGTTTTTTTTTGTCTTTTTATCATCATTACAAATGGTCAGGAAAGAGTAAACAACATTAAAACAGGAGAAAGAACAAAATTATTACTATATTACTATTAGTAAAACGCATGTGACCAGTAGGCTTGCCGCGATAGACGGTGATGACGGTTATACCGGTGTTAAGCCGCAACACCGTTACATCACTTGCCCACCGCGGCACCATCCTTCACCGTCGTTTAGATTTTTTTTATAGTAATACAAATAATTTCGTTCAGTTAGAGGACACTACAATTACAACTGAACACTGCTGCTCAATGCAGCACACAGAACAAAGGAGAGTCGTGCATCACAGCAGTCTAGGTCTGCATTGCCGTGGATGGCCCGACCAGATTTCTTGCGCCGTGGGATTCATTTCCCAAATACAGCGCGGTAACGGTCGGTAACTCTGGTGCAATTTGAACAGGAGCGGGCGGTCTAATATCCCGTTCCCGACGTCCTTTCAGAACAGCATATCTGCGCTTTATTCTTATCGAGCACCGGTACAGCCTGCACTCAGACTGTTATGCGCGCGCTGCACGCATGAACCAGTGCTTCGTTTTATTTGCGGCGTCTGTGCACAGCATGTGCAACGATGCTCAGAGCAGGCTAGCAGATATAATATACGGCTCTCAAACAGAACAGGCAGGTTGTGATGAGTGACAGAGCTTTCCTTTTTTGTATTATGCTTATCCTATTATTTTAAATGGCAGACTGTGTCGAATTTATTTATTTTTCCTCTGCTGCACTTTTCACTGTGTTAACAGCAAGATGTTAAATTAATTTAGTATTTTGACAAGACTAATAAAATAGCTATTAGACTAAACCTACATTTATGTCCTATGTGTTGTAGGCTGAATGTTAGCCTAAACTAATTGTATCCTGACAAATCGAATAAAAATAAGGATTACAATTTTTATTTAACTTTTTTTTCTCTCTGTGACACTTTATTCCGTGTTGGCAGCAAAATGTTATTGACATTTTTCTGTCAATAAATTCAAGACTCTTGACAAGACGAATAAAATAAATACAATTTTGTGCAGACTACACTTTTATTTGTTAGCCTAGCTCCCTGTCTTTCATCAGAAATGTGAAGAAACAGTGAATATATCGCGGGAGCTGATGAGTGCGGAATAAAACCTAAAAAAAACAGTCCCGCGCAGATCTCTACATCACAGATCAGATTTCATTTATCACGTGAAGAGAGATGACTGACAAGAAGAGTGAGATGAGACAGACAAGACGACGGCGGAAGAGTTTCAAAACGAAATGTAAAAGCGTCCGTTTAAAGCCTGTTGACTTCTGAGTCTGAGATTAATCTTAGTTAAGGGTGCCAACACTTTTGTCTGCGGGTCTACTTTACAAATGAGAAACTCACCGAGATCTACCAAGTGAAAAGTAAATAAATGATAAAATACATATTAAATAAAATAAAGAATTACAAAGGCTTGTTGGGATGCATCTTTTTTGTATTAATTAATTTAATAATAATAAATCAAATATTTGTTTAATATCATTCACTATTCACGACGCCTTCAGTAGTTTCTCTGTAAGAACAAGCTGTTTTGAGCGTCTGATGCCCGCATGCACAAACACCACTGATCCTCACAAACTTCTCCAACACACGCGAGCATCCGTTATAAAACAACTACTTGAATATACTGAGCTGTATTCAAGCAGAAATATGAGTGAACCGAGAACGCACATACACAGTTCGTTTGCGCATCATTTATAACGGACATAAACGCGTGCCTAATGCACGATCCTAAGTCAATGAAATCCTAAGGAATCCTTTCTCTTGGCTCTCAAGAGGGAAAACTCAAACGACTTTCCCCCCCCACCTTATCCCCCTTTGCCCCTTGTCTCGTGAGAGACTCTCTCTGCACTGTTAAACTAAAATATTATGGATTAACTGGTCTCTTTGACATGACGCTATCAAACTTGGTTGGGGAACCTGACTGCCCTGACGGACGTTCGGCCGGCTATACGGGACGCGTGGGAAGGTGGCGATTTCTAGCGGCTCACCGTGGAGGACATTGATATCCCTAGTGGCCTATAACAGGTTTTTTGATTGGATTAGTTCCCTGGGTTATCAGTAATATTCAGAAAACGAAATGTCCAATAGCCCCACAAGGCTGCCCTTATTGAATGTGGGAAGAGCGGTCAGCATGAGACTGAACTTATTTCGCAATTTGTCTTTTTATCCAAGGAGAAGTCACAGCTTACAAAGGGAAATGATCAGGAAAAGAGGAAATAATGGCAGTAAAACAGGAGAAAGTAGTAAATTATTACTTTATTACTGTGCCCCATAGTAGAATACATGTGCCTATTTTTGGATCAGCTGACCAGCTATCTGCCTTGGCAATCAGGTGTTGCTGCATCTACCCCGGTGAGCGTTTAAGTTCTTGAGAGTATGTACGTCTTATTGCATGCCTCCCCACCCTACACATTACAGACCTAACGTTAACCCCCCCCGACACGCCTGTTCGCTTCGACCGCTGCACCTGTAGATGGCTGTCTGCTGGGCGGATTCCCTTCCCCCCTGGCTTTGTCGTGTATGTGCTTTGTGTTGCTGAGGTGTTTTTTCATGCAATCAGACTCCCAAGAAAGACGCAATATCTGGGGCGATAATTTTTTTCATCAGCAACACAGAGCCTCTCCTATGGACACTAAGACCACGTATTTTTTCCACCCCTGCCCCCCATCTCCGTTGCATTAAAGGGCCTAAATGATCACTTGTTTGTGCTTTGTGAACAAATAATAAAGAACTCTCGCCATGCCCGCGCACCATTACACAGCAGAGATGTAAATCCTAAGGAGAAGCACGAAAACTCATTAGACCCCCCCCCCGGCGATACTGTTATAACGATCGTCATTTCCAGGTTGAACCGGTGCAAATATTCCCCTTCAGAGTCAGAATCCCTAGGGCAAATAACATTTGCAACACATCCTCACAGTATATTCAGGAAATAATAGATTGCATTAGTCATTTTGCGATTTTCTCACAATTTACATCACACAATTTACTCACACGCTATGAACTTAACTGCTTCCACATCAATGTCACGATCGCTCACTTGCTCTGCTATTTCCTCGAACACTTTTGGTCTAGAATCGAAGTACTACATGGCTGCCATCTAGTGGTAGGGAATACAAATGCGATATTACACCATATTAGAAACTACAGTCTATTTCATGAAGTCTGACATCTTGTCGCAACTTTGCGACTTTGGCGCTTAGAGGGTTAATTGAGGGTGGTTAACTTTTGATTGCATGAGAAACGTGTCAATTGCGTTTGAGTTGGCAGCCCTGCGTAATGCATGTTTTCTTTTTTAAGATGTTGCGTTTATCAGTGTATGCGTTTGGTTTTCTTGAATGCACTTTGGGCTGCTCTGAAGGCTATATAAGAAACTAAACTAAACTTTAGCAAAACGTAAGTGAATGCAAAGCACATAACAACTAAAGCATAAGACAACCTAGCAACAGCACTGTCACTGAAGACACATGATGCACAGAAAAACACATAAAATCATAAAAATATGGAGGGCTGCCAGGTGCTTTTCCTACAGGTGCACTCTGCTCTAATCTAACCACGTTATTAAGACAAATACGTTATTTACTCTCTACTTTAAACTGGTTAGACACACAGTTTTTCTCTTCAAACCAACATTTAGAAATATACATAAGTTGAACATTTTAAATAATAATAAAAAAAGAAAGTTATGGCGAATAATAACAATGAAGGTTTGTGTATTTCGTAAAAGCGGTGGCATGCAAATATCATATCCACACTACAGCATGCTTCAATGCCGGGAAACAAACATCTATACAATGAAAGCATCATAACATGCAAACTGTACAGGTCATGTTATAGACTAGTTGTTCACGCAATCATAAAGCTTTTGATTAGACTTGCGCTACATGAAACGTAAGCACAACATTTCAATGCATTTATAAAATGATGTGTAATTAAATACGTAGACCAGTATTTCTTGACTGTTGACCTGCAAACAGTGCTTTGGTTTGATTTGAATATGAGCTGCAGGTGTCTCAGTAACTGATGCAAATAAGAGGCTTTTGCTTTCTCTCAACCAATAGAAAACATACACATTAGTGACAAAGGCACAGGTACAGAGAGAGCATTTCCTCCAGGTCATAATATGCCGATGAAGAAGACGTGTGCATACAAGAAGAAAAAGAGCAGGCTTCAAGCAAACAGGTCAGTGTGTGTGTGTGTGTGTGTGTGTGTGTGTGTGTGTGTGTGTGTCAGGTTTATATCTCCTGGAGGGAACTTAAATGTGAATACACACAGACTCATGGGGACTCGTGTCACGGTGGGGACCTAAATTGAGGTCTCCATGGGTACAAAAGCATATAAATCATACAGAATGAGGTTTTTTTACAAAGTAAAAATGCATAAAGTTTTCTGTGAGGGGTAGGTTTAGGTCGACAGAAAACACGGTTTGTACAGTATACAACCATTACGCCTATGGAGAGTCCCTACAAGGATAGCTGAGCTGTGTGTGTGTGTGTGTGTGTGTGTGTGTGTGTGTGTGTCTGCGCGCGTCTGTGTGTGTGTGTGTGTGTCTGCGCGCGTCTGTGTGTGTGTGTGTGTGTCTGCGCGCGCGCGTCTGTGTGTGTCTGCGCGCGTCTGTGTGTATCTGTGTATGTGTGGCGTGTGTGTGCGTTGTTGACTTCTCTCACATGTTCTTCTTGAGGTTTGTTCATCCATTCAGGTAGAGTCCTGTCACCCATTACAGCTCCTTTTCATCCGTCTTTAACAATAAAACAGCACAAAGCTAGTACGACTACATGGTAAAACTAACGTTAGCATAAAGCAGTAATGGCTGTTTCCGAGCGTGACATATAACTTTACGTCAACTAAATGTGATAATAATATTAATATCACTTTTGACGTGCGTATACTTACAATGACGCACAAAGCACACGTTAACCGCTCACTCAGAAATTAATGTCTCATATTCCTCTAAAAGCTTTAATAACTCCCAGCCTGTGTGTAATATTTGTATGTGTCTACAGCCGAACTCTCGCGCGCTGTATTCGCCTGTGTCAGTGTCGTGCGTGTCGCGCCACGCAGCGCCACCTGTGGGACTGGAGCGAAATACACAAGCTGACGCTTAAAAAACAACACGCACACTACTGGGCTACTACTGAATGAGTGTCAGCATAAGCGCGTAACACGGTCTAAAGTCAATCATATATGTGAACTGTGTCGCTATGGAGCCAGACAATACTAATTGTGCATTGTATTAGTTACAATGCAACACAGTACTCGAAGTGGTCCAAACTCGGTGTCCTGCAGAGTTTAGCTCCAACCCTAATTAAACACGCCTGGGCCGGTTGCATAAACTGTTTAGACTAGTCTTAAAAAGTTAGACATCTAATTTTTTTTCTGTAAGACTGGTCATAATTTAAATTCGGTTATGAGACGGTAGATTGGTCTTATTATTTGTATTGGAAAAGTAAGACCGATTACACATCAGCCACTGCTAGTTGGTCAAATTAAGACACAGTCTTAAGATGGGGGCTAAGTTTATGCAACTGGTCCCTGAAGCAGCTAATCAAGCTCTTACTCTTACTCTCAAACTCTAACCCTTACTCTCACTACTCTTAGCGTCCATGCAGGTGCGTCGAGGCAAGTTGGAGCTAAACTATGCCGGACTGAGTTTGGACAGCCCTGAGTAAGAGAAATCTACAAGTTTGTTTATTTTTTTAGTCTTAAGAGACAATTTTGTGAAATTGCAATTAATGCATCATCTGAAAGCTGAGCTTTTCATTGATGCATGGGACAATATTTGGCTGAGATATGACTGTTTGAAAATCTGAGGGTGCAAAAAAATCTAAATATTGATAAAATCATCTTTAAAGTTGTTCAAACGAAGTTCTTAGCAATGCATATTACTAATCAAAAATTAAGTTGTGATATATTTACAGTAGGAAATTTACTAAATATCTTCATGGAACATGATCTTAATATCCAGGAAGATTGCGTAATTTCACATTAGATTCGGATGCAATCTTTAATATTTGATACTGCAGAATACAGATTTATCAGTGTGTTTGATTAAATAAGACATGCATTGTGAGCTTATACAAGTTTCCATTACGAGAGCATAACTCTCTTAAAGATCTTAAACACAAAGATTCGGGATGTTTCTGTTCATGTTTTGAAATCAAACTAATAAAGGATGACAATATGATAAGCGTGGTTTCCCTGTGCCCCCCCGTCCAGGGAGTGTCCTTGCTCCAGCATCCTATACATGGGCCCTTCTGCAGGACTGCTTCAACGTCAGAGCTGGAAACATCTTGAACTAATACATCTTTTTACACTAATTTAGCATGTATGTAAATTGTATACTATCCAAGGTTCTCATTTCTAAAAGTCAAGTCAGCTTTATTTATACAGCGATTTTTAACCTGTGCGGTTAATTCCCATAATTTCAGAAAGTTTTGGAATATTTTTCCTCTCCCCAAATCTGCCAATACAATAATTTATAATTTAATAAGAAGGGCTATATTTACAAATTAAGCTTTTGTTTACATCTACCGTGTAAATATATGATTTGCTATTTTATTAAAAAGTATTTTAAGAGGTAAATCAATAACAATTACAATTGTAATAATATTTCAAGTGTGATTTATGAGATTTGTTCTATTTTGAATCCAATATTTCTTTGTAAAGGCATAAAAGCTGGTCATACTGATTTCAACGTTAAGGGTTCATTAGTTTGAATATGCATTGAACCAAACGCTACCATAGCTGATCATTCAATATGCTTTATTTTTGACATGTTTCGGTTATGACGGCACATTTTCAGTAGTCACATTACAGAATTTTAACATGCATACTAAAAAATTATTTCCCCCAAGTAAAGGATTATGTGTACTCTTTTGTCTTTACCGAAACAATGATGACATGTTCGGTCGTGACTGTTACAGTAGTGACAATTATTTTGAACAACACCCAAAAAACAACCGAGACTCCACCACATGAGCCAACCTCAAAGATGCTGATCAGCACATGGTTAGCTAGCAGTTATGAACACATATACAAACTAAATATTATGGCATAACTCCCCAAAAAAGTGCTTAGTTGCAGAAAAAGTGTTCGGTAGTGACGTTCCTTAAAGTTACACACAGATTTTTAAAAACAATTTACCTCAAAATTATGGTATCTATCTACTCCCACATTGTAGTTATGAGAATATTTACAGGAATATTTCATGATCATAAATTTAGGGGTGTGGTTAAAATCAGTCTTAACCAATTGACCGTACTGTTTCGATAGTGACATGAAAATGCGGGACACATTTACAAAAAGTTTCATAATTTATGAAAATATATTTAAAAAAATGTTAAACCACTTAAATTTTTTTTTAATCTAAAATATATTTGCACAAAAAAATTCAGAATTTGAAATTTCGGGTTAGGGTTCGGGACAGCCACCTCCCAATTGAAAGTACCCAATAAATGCTGATTTAATTTACTGTATATTAAGCTTACTAATATTTTAAATATTATTGTGGGTTTCAATAGATACTAAAAGGATCTTAGTAAACATCAAGATGAACAGACTAACATGTGGAGTAGTACAGGTGTGTCCCAAAGTGTGTACTTATGCACTATGACATTCAAATAATACCCTGATGATGATGCACTTAAATAACCGAAAATGTGCATCTCAGCTTGCACACTATCCACCCTAAACTCGATGTGATATTAGTCATTTTCAATACTATTTAGGGCAGATAGGCTGCACATTGAGACGCAGTGTATAGTGCGTCATTTGGGACGCAGCCTTCTTCGGGTTTATGTTGGGTAGCACTAGCCTTAAGGTGCATTCATTGGCAAAGCTACTGTGTTGGAGTGTGGACCAAAGTTTATCCAATTCATTAACAAATATACATTAACTTTATCAGTTCTGTTCTTTTGAGGTGAAGAAATAAGCTTTACTGCTTCCTTTCTTCATTTTGACAAACACAAATAGCACGCTCCCCTGACTCCTCCCCACTGTCCACGAGGTCCTGTTGGGTGCGTATTGGACGGAGTGGCTATAGAGCTGCTGCGTGAATTATTTAATAGTGAATCTGCGAACACGCCTGGAACACAAAGGATGATCAGTTTAAACTAAAAGTAGCTGGACTCGATATAGTGCTGCGTATAACTTACCCCCAGTGCTCCATGCATGTTGAATCGTGATCCTGATATCTATATGGGCCTGATTTCGACGCCGGGGGAGTAAATAAAAGCATGTTTGCCTGTGAATGCATTGTGTAAATACAATATAGGTTGGTCTAAATCCGGGTGATCACTTATATCAATGTTATATATCAACATATACCAAAAACTTACCAGTCAGTGTTTATTTAAAAACATCCAGTTATGCAGAATACAAGATGGTAATATTTCATTGATGAGTCGTCTATGTATATTATGGCAAGCCGTTTTGACTTATTCATACTCATATTAATTTTTGATTTCAACAATTGAATTTTCTCTAGTTCAAATACTAATTGTTAATATCTGTAATTGTATCTTCACTAGTTAAATGTCACCAGCTGCTATTCAAAATCAATTGTTGATATCAATAATGAATTTCTTACTAGTGACAATGTTCATTTCTGATATCAACTATTTAATTCTTGATATCACTAATAGCCATTTTTACTTGAGAAAATGTAATTGTTGATATCAGGAATTCATATCCTGAGAAAGAATAAAAGTCATAACGGCTTGCCATAATATATAGGGTATGATTTTACTGCATAATAACATAATGATCCGTGTTTCATTGCCCGGAGACCACTTGTTTCTTTGAAGCTGAAAACCAATGCTGCCGTTCACCCTGCGTCCCAATGTGCATACTATCCTCCCTATCTGCCCTAAACAGTATTGAAAGTGATGGATGGATGGTGTGCACATTGGTCTTTTTGCCTCTTAGTGGGCGGAGCCACACTCACTCCAGCTGGCGGTGACGTCACGCGCATACCCTCTATTTGAAGTAGTATGTTCTGGAGTATATACTGCATACTAATCTGTGCGCAGTGCGTACTGTAGTACGCAAGCGATCTGTGTGCTGGAGGGAGGGGGTGGGTCATTGAGTTCATTCGCACTACAGCAGATTCGCTGTCTCTCTCTCTCTCGCTCACTTCAGGAATATGTGTCAGATGGATGGCGAGGCGAAAAACAAGAGCTTTTAAAACATGGTGCATACGGCACGCGCCTCCGCGCTTCGCTTGACCTTTCATCAGGACAAAGGAAGTCGGTGAGCCGCTCCTGCCGTTTCCAGGTCAGCCGAGGCTCGATAAGCGGAATACTACCGAGCGAAGCGATGAAGCGCCGTGAATGATTATGGCCGATAGTCAGCGAAGGGGCACGGACAGAGGCAGAGGCAGGATGACTTCAGGATACTCGCAGCAGTACGCGAGCGGCGCCGCGTCAGACATACAGGAGTTGGCGTCCAAGCGAGTGGACATCCAGAAGAAGCGCTTCTATCTGGACGTGAAGCAGAGCACCCGCGGACGCTTCCTGAAGATCGCCGAGGTGTGGATCGGCCGAGGCCGGCACGACAACATCCGCAAGAGCAAGCTCACCCTCTCCATGTCCATGGCGCCCGATCTGCGCTTCTGCCTGGGGGACTTCATCGATTATTACGCGCACATCGGGCTCCGAGGATCGTGCCAGGCGGCGGAGGGGCAGAGCAACGGCCAGGGACGCGCACCGGAGCCCCGCCGGAGAGCAGCGGATCCGGCGGCATCCCCAAGCGGCTCGGCCGTGTCCGAGGAGCAGACGCACCGCGTACTGAAGAGCGAGTTAATCGAGCGCGATAACAGGAAGTACTACCTGGACCTGAAGGAGAACCAGCGCGGCCGGTTCCTGCGCATCCGGCAGACCTTCAACCGCGGACACGGGGGCATGGGGTACTACGGGCAGGGCATCGAGCAGACCATCGTGCTGCCGGCGCAGGGCCTGATCGAGTTCAGAGACGCGCTGTCGCAGTTAATCGACGACTACGGCGACGACGAGCCCTGCGCGCGGAACCACGACGCGTCGCCCGAGCTGCCCGAGGCGGCGTCGTTCCGCGTCGACAACAAGCGCTTTTACTTCGACGTGGGCTCGAACCGCTTTGGCGTCTTCCTGAAGGTCAGCGAGGTCCGGCAGCCCTACCGGAACACGATCACCGTCCCGCTGAAAGCCTGGGCCCGCTTCGGCGAAAACTTCACGCGGTACGAGGAGGAGATGCGACTCATCTTCAACTGTCATAAAGAGAAGCGGACTGACGCGGAGGAGCAGGAGGATTGACGCGCGCTGCTGATGATGCTGCTGCTGATGATGATGATGCTTTTGGTGTTAGTTGTACCTCTAGCCTCCCGCTGTACTCACCGGACACTTTACCGTGCGGCCCGTCCCGTTCATGCCCACTACTGTTGATTTCAATCTAGGTAGAATCAAAGCGGCTCTGCTGGGGTTGCAGTGTGTGTGTGTGTGTGTGTGTGTGTGTGTGTGTGTGTGTGCGTGCGTGCGAGAGAGAGAGAGAGAAAGAGCGCGCGCGCGCGTGCATTAGGATTTGGTGTTATTACATCCAATACTTCTTCCCATGCTTAACGTGTATGGGGCTGCTGTGCAATTTCTCAAAGCTGGGAATCAAAGAATCAAGGTCTTATCAAGCACTTAGTTAACACTTTATTTTGATAGTCCTAACTTTAGATATTCTACCAAGGCTGATGATACACGGAGCAATATTGCTGAGTTAATCAATGGGCAAGCAGGTGAGACACTGATTTAAAGTATACAGATAGAAATGTGTTACTCCTTCTCAATGGGAAAGTGCCCAAGCAACATTGCTCAAAAAGGTTTCCCCATGCATCATCAGCCTAACTGTAGGTATCCTTGCAACTACATGTCAACTAGCAGTCATTAGAGTATCTGCTTAATATTTCTAAGACTGATGATACACTGGCAACTTTTTTTGACAACATTGCTCAAAAAGTTGCCCAGTGAATTATCAGCCTTCAACACTTTAACAGTCCACTCTGAGAGTTAGTAGACATGTAGTTACTTCTAGTTATGTCTAAAGTGGACTGTAAATAAAGTGTAACAGCACTTATATCAGAGATGCACTGCACACGAGAGTATTTTTAGGGTCCAAAGTGAAGCTTTTTTTTTTTTTGTCTCAATGATCAAGAGAACTGCAACATTTTGCCATTGCACAAATACTACGTTCCCCATGTGAAATTAGTAACCAAAAAGTGCATTCATATTTACATAATTTGGATGATTTATTTACATACAAAAAATCCCAGAGGCTGCTTGAACTATAAAGCATCAGATATACATGCATGCTTTAGCATAATGAGCGGACACACTACAATCCGGCTTTAAATACTAGATTTGAGTGATATCAATCTCTCTGATGAGACAAATGCTAAATGATAGGTGTGTAATATTACATGTTTCCCTGTCTGTGGGTTTAAACGAGAACTGTGTCAAAGCAAAGCAAACAAAAAGGCTCGTTTTAAAATAACAGAGTTCAGTTTAGCTTGGTTTGCAGGGTTATGTGGTCAAATGTTGGAAATAATTATCACACCGATGCCATTCCTATCAAAACTATAGCTGTTTAATAGTTTCATACACATATTCTACTGCATAATCATTCATTATAAATAGTGTGGTTGATAACAAGCAATTTGCAGCATCCCCAGATGTCCTTCGCACCCAACTCATTGGATTGCGGGAACAGTTTTTGGCGTACAGTTTTAAATCTACACTGAAATTGGGCGTACTATGCACAGTATGCATACTAAGCTGTAGTGCACACTATGATACCAGTTGGCTTTACTAAACTTGCTCCTGGGGTTGTAGCATTTAGAGGCATGTAAGCAAAAATGCTGTGCAAACTTAAAATTTAAGGCAACCAGCTTCAGCAGATTTGTGAGTTTTCTCAACTTATTTTTGTATAAACTTAAAGCAACAAGTTGAGAAAACTCACAAATCAGCTGAAGCTTAAGTTTGCCCAACTTGTTTTTATTTTTACAGTGCGCAGTTGTTTTCTCATTAAAGCACAACTAATGAGATTTTAGTTGATTTTAGGTCTGTCTTCTGTTTCTTTGTATTGTAATTATTGGGAAAAGCACTTCGTTTCGGCACTTCGTTTTCCTGTGTGTGTGTGTGTGTGTGTGTGTGTGTGAGAGAGAGAGAGAGAGTATTTATGTTTATGAAGAATATAACTGAATTATGGGTACGTTCAATGCTGATCTATAACAGACACCTGGAAGCACTTTATTCTAACAGCACTTTGAGCTGCTTCATTACCACTGCAAAGACAACCTTCGTTTGTGCCCCGTATGAAAAGAGTGACAATCGTGCTCCCAAACGAACACCTCAGCCGTTCAGAAGTGCGTTGCTTGGCTCTTTTTGGTTGCAATGTGTCATTTCAAGAGTCTGATTAGCATATCACGGACACCGAGTATTCAGTATTGTATTGTCTGCACATAGATTTCTTACAATAAGGGCTGCTAGAGGAGGCAGTATGTACTAACGCTGGGTCATAATGCCCCGTATGTAGAAGGTTACCTTAGCATCCTTTTACCTATAAAGCTGGCGCAAAATGAATTCAAAATCTGATTTGTTCCCAACAAAGGTACGAGTATGCTTGTTATACATGTATGTGCAATGCATGACCAGAAGAGAGCAGTGTTCGTATGATGTTTTTCTTGCTTTATGTATAAGTGGTATACAAATATTGCTAGTGTACACAATTTATCGCCCTGATGAAACAGCGTATTTAATTTTAAAGGAATTATTTGGGAAGATTGATGTCTAATTTGCTGTATTGTTAGAGGAAACAGCTAAGGCCATCTCAAAATGCGATTATATTGCAGTTACTCTAAACACTTGAATTCATGAAATTGGACTGTTATGCATAACATGTACTGAAGTCACAGTTTTCAACCCATAGGCCTTAAAATCATTACTCTGTGGTTGTAATGATTGACTTTAGGGTTACGAAATGTCGTTCCAACGTAGTTTGCCTTCATGTCTAAAATGTAACATTTTGTACGCATGATGTTCGGATACAAAAGGACCGGGAAAAAGGGTTTATAATGCGACAAAAAGTGACCTCGCGAATAAAACAAACAATAAAAGTAAAATATAAAAAAATTAAGTTCGGGGGACATTAAAATATGACCGCAGAGATGCATACACTTCTGTATATGTTCTTAATAGTGGTGTGGGTAATGTGACGTTCTCAAAAAAAGAAACAAGAAAGCTTTCTTGAGTTGATGCTTTTTATTTTTGTGTTGACCATCTGCGGTTGGAATTAAGACGTGTTTGTTAAATGATTTTAAAAGATGGCAAAATTACAATAACTAATGTTTTGGTGTATCTTGAGATAATGTAATGTAGTGTGTCCTCCTGTAGAGCCTTCGAATATTATACGACTCAAAAACGAGAGAAATTGTTCTGTCTAGTAGCCCTTTCTTTTCACGTACTGTGCGTACTGTATTAGTTTCTGTTTAACGTGTATGGTGCAGTATGAATATTCCTGATTTGCCTTGTAATGTTTTTAAAAGGTTGAAATATGTAGGATACGTATCTGATGAAATATGTGACCCTGGACCACAAACCCAGTCATAAGTGTCAATTTTTCCGAAATAAATCATCTTTCCATTAATGTATGGTTTGGACAATATTTGGCTGAGATGCAACTATTTGAAAATCTGAGGATGCAAAAAAATCAAAATATTAAGAAAATCATCTTTAAAGATGTTCAAATTAAGTTCTTAGCAATGCATATTACTAATCAAAAATTTGTTTTGATATATTTACGGTTGGAAATTTACTAAATATCTTCATGCAACATGATTTTAATATCCTAATGATTTTTGGCATAAAAGAAAAATCTAAAATTTTACCCCATACAGTGTATTTTTGTCTATTGCTATAAATATACCCCAGCGACTTAACACTGCTTTTGTGCTCCAGGCTCACATGACGTTTTAATTTGACGTTCGTGCATGCCAACAGTAGGGTCCTGACAAACTTCAATATATATATATATGAAAAAATGGTGCTATATGAGAATATATAACGGTGCTGATCTGGACCCTAGCTGCATGCTTGTTGAATGACAATGGAAACAGTAGAGTCTCGAGATCAAAGATAAGATGCCCTTTCTCAACGCGAGCAGTTTTGAGTAACTGTAAATCATGCACACAAGTCTGGCGTAATTCTCCAGTTGAACAGGATGACATAAGAAAGATGCAAAGCTGCAGAAACTATGTCAGACATGCAAGCCATGTCTTTACACAGCACATTATAAAACTGGTGGGTGAGAACTTGAATCGGTTGGCGTCTCATGGTGGAAGTCAGTACCAAAGTACATGCTGAAATGTGTGATGCTTATTTACAGTTACCCGACATTTGTGTGTAAAACTTCCACAGACAATCTAATAAAGTACAACTTTTCTATGTTTAGATTGTGTCTCTTGATCAACTCTTCAGATATCATTGACTGTTTTGATCTTTTCCCACATTAAAGTGAGTTCATAACTTACTTGTGGTAGTCGTTTGTACAGTATTTTTGGTATGATGTACTTTTGGCATAGAAAATGTGAATGTTTTTAAATTAGAGCTTCAATAACTGCGCAGCTGATTTGGGCTTCGAGACCTAAGAGATCGGTCTCATGAAAAAGCGTATAAATAGTACGCCAAATAAAAATGAAAACTCGTAGATACAAAAAAAATAGACTTTGGCGTATGTATGATACGAACATGTTTGGCGTGCATCTAAAATGCAGTTTTCGCGTGCATATACAGTAAATTGTGTTTATTACACAACAACATGTTTATTAGATTCTGTACCCACTAAACTATTGAAAGAGTTGTTACCTGTAGCAGAAGAACCGCTTCTCAATATTATTAACTCCTCTTTATCTTTAGGTCACGTCCCAAAACCATTCAAGCTGGCGGTTATTAAGAAACCACAAC
Source organism: Ptychobarbus kaznakovi (assembly GCA_027422405.1). Classification (NCBI taxonomy): domain Eukaryota; kingdom Metazoa; phylum Chordata; class Actinopteri; order Cypriniformes; family Cyprinidae; genus Ptychobarbus; species Ptychobarbus kaznakovi. Next base: position 33,280 of record JAPDDN010000103.1, read on the forward strand.
TAGATGCAAGTAAACTGGCAAATTACAGACCCATTTCAAATTCTCAGTTTATGTCTCTATGAAGACTTTCAGTCAGGTTTTAGGCCCCTCCATAACACAGAAACTGCACTTGTTAAAATTACAAATTACTTGCTTCTTGCGTCAGACAAAGGCTGCATCTCTTTGGTAGTTTTACTTGATCTTAGTGCTGCGTTCAACACTATAGATCATGACATACTCATAGATCGATTAGAAAACTATACAGGTATTCAAGGGCAGGCTTTAAGATGGTTTAGATCCTGCCTGTCCGATCGCTACCACTTTGTTTATTTAAACGGGGAGGCATCTCAATTATCACCAGTAAAGTATGGAGTACCACAAGGATCTGTCCTAGGTCCTCTGCTATTTTCATTATACATGTTGACCCTTGGTAATATTATTAGAAAATACAGGATTAGTTTCCATTGTTATTAGTCACTTCGGTCTAGTGCTATTCATGGTTTTGTGACAGAGCCCTGATACTCCCGTCATGTCCGGGTTTCATGTGAACACGCGGCTTCGAGTGTGCTCGAGCCATGCTTTCCTGTCCACGTGTGTTTTGTTGTGTTGCACTCAGTTCGTGTTTTTATCGTCTGCATGCATTCATGTTATATCTTGTGCTGTGTGGCACGCAGCTTGTGTATTTCATTGGCTGCGTGCTTTCATGTTGTCATGTCTTGTGTGAACACGTGGCTTATGAGTTTTCTCATTAGCTGCGTTTTCATGTCCTGTTTTGTATATGGCTGGTGATTTGTTTGCTGGCCATGTGCTTGTGTTTTTGTTTTGTGTGAGCACATGGCTTCTGTCCTAGTTTTCTGTGTGCCATGTGCTCTCATGTCAATTTGTCTTGACCCCACCCATCTTGTTACCTGTTCATTGATTAATTTGCCCCACCTGTCTTCCCTCGTTACCCTCCTCATTTGCTCCCTTTAAAATCTCCTTGTGTTTGCAGTCCCGTGTTGGTTCGTCTTCTTGTGTCCTGCCTTGTCTGCTTGCCAGTCTGTTTTTCCCCTACGGGGTTGTTTTTGTTTGTTTGTTTGTTTGTTTTTTGTTTTTTGTTTGTTTGTTTTATTTATTATTAATAAAAAGCCAGTTTTCCTCCTGCAATTGGGTCCTCGCTCTCTTCCCATTATCCGAACCTGACAGATGTTTCCTCTACAGTCAAAAATCTGGGTGTTATATTAGACAGCAACCTATCTTTTGAAAACCATGTTTCCAATGTTACAAAAACAGCATTCTTCCATCTTAGAAACATTGCCAAGCTATGGAACATGTTAAGTTTTTCTGATGCAGAAAAGTTAGTTCATGCATTTATGACCTCTCGACTGGACTATTGTAATGCACTGCTAGGTGGTTGTCCTGCATCTTCAATAAACAAGCTACAGATAGTACAAATATTATATAAAAATAATGTATTAGCTTGTCTTAAAACCGATAGCTCGTACATCTCCTGAATAGGTCGTTTCTCTTCCCAAGCTACAATTTTTGGAGCAGTCTGTACAAGTCGTGCAAGTTTTGATTTAGACTGGACAGTCAGATTTTGTAATACCATATCTTATCAAACTCTCAAAAACAGACTGATAGAACAAAAATAAGATCCTCTGATTTACCCCAAATACATTTAACCTTCGCAAAAAATATAACCTCTGCTGCAATCTAGAACAAAGACTGTTGACATGAGAAGACCAACATAACAAGTTGTCCATATAGACACCCAAGTATTTGTGTGATGTAACCTGTTCAATAGACTTCCCATATTAATTTTCTACAATATATAAGTCTATTGTAGATGCTTAATTTCCCGTAAAGCTGCTTTGCAACTATTTTATCGTAGAAAGCGTTATACAAATCATCTTGAATTGAATTAATTCATTTCCCGGTAAATTTCCCCGAACTGGCTCCCATATGTACACCTGTTGATTTAACGCTGGGGAATGTACTGTGTATGATAACATGTCTGTTGGCGTGCATATGATACACAGTGTTCGTGTACATATGATATGCATCTACCCCACAACCCTAAACCTACTCATCGCGTAGCATATACATGCCAAAGTCCATTTTTGCATGTCAATACCACGAGTTTTCAGTTTTATTTGGCGTACAATTTATATGCACTTTCATGAGATGGGGTTGGACCTAAGCATCTATTACTTTGAGACGTTATGTGCTTTTGTTGGGCTATATATGTGCATCTCCACATGTGTCAGGAATAAATATCCGTCTGACTCATGGTCATTTGAGCTCAAGTGCTGGGCCATGATTTCTGATCATGCTCGAGTGTAACCTCTCTGGTCTTTTCTTCTGGTTATTTTTGAAGCATTCAATTCTGCTGTTTTACCGGCAGCGTGCAGAAGATGTCTAAGCCATTTGTCAGAGATCAGAATCGTTCGCAAGAAGTAAAAAAAAAAAAACTGAAAAAAGGAAGCAGCTTCATATGAGAGTGTGATGATGGGTGTAAACGCTGAAAATAGACGCTTCTCTTTCTGAGCATGATGGTCAGTTGGTGCACGCCTTCAAAGTACAAATAATTTCCCCTCGTGCATAAATGATCCAAAGAACTCAAATCTGAAACAATACAACACATGTGTTATTCACTGGAAATAGTGTAATTAAAAGTGACCCTGGAGCTCAAAAGCAGTGTTAAGTCGCTGGGGTATATTTATAGCAATATAAAAATACTCTGTATGGGTCAAAATTGTACATTTATCTTTTATGCCAAAAATCATTACTTTACTTACTTTACTTTTTAGTCATTTAGCAGACACTTCTATCCAAAGCGACTTACAAATTAGAAAAAGTAACTAAAATTAAAAGTTAAAACTATTATATATACACATTTAAGAAGATAAATAAATTAAATAAAAATGACAAATGCATACAACAACATTTCAAAACAACATTTAAATTAAAACAAAAAATAAAGCTGAAAACAAGATATTAAATCAAGATAATGTATGACTAACATAACACTAAAAGCCTAAGTATACTTCCTTTTACATAGTAAGAATTGGTTATAAAAACTAAAACAGAAGTGAAACTAGTAGTAGGAAAGAGGATGAATAAAAAGCGCTACTTATTTCCCTTGCGTGGAGTCGCACGGTAGAGTCGATGGTTTTTACACGCTTCGGTCTTCACACGAGGAGGGCTTCACACGACGGCTGCCGCGGTATATTAACCTTTTTTAAACCCGTCTAACAAATCACTATTTGCATTCAGCTGAACACACTTTCCTGTTAATCACAATAAATGGCCAAGCAAGCGCCCGACATTGACAAGAGACGCGATACAGTATGAGACCAAACGCATTTCAGCACGTCTCAATCTCATTAAGATATTAAGATCATGTTGCATGAAGATATTTGGTAAATGTATTACCGTAAATATATCAAAACTTAATTTGTGATTAGTAATATGCATTGCTAAGAACTTCATTTAAAGATGATTTTCTCAATATTTCGTTTTTTTGCATCCTCAGATTTTCATATAGTTGCATCTCAGCCAAATATTGTCCAAACCATACATCAATGGAAATATTATGTATTCGGCTTTCAGATGATGTATAAATCTCAATTTTGAAAAAGACTGGTTTTGTGCTCCAGGGTCACAACTAGTTTAAAAACATAATTATATTCAGTATGAAGTGTCATCTCTGGGCAGAAATGTATTGGCTGTGTTATTAATAAGCAGTGTTTTCTCATGTGACACCCATGACCCATATATAAAGTAGGATTTCTCAAATAGCACAATACTCAAATTTAAAAACATCTATATTGTAAAAGCAAAAGATCCAAGTGTTCTGGTCTCTTGTGTATGTGGGTGATATTTCCGAGGCTCGTTGGCGGTTGGACTAAAGAAGAACCCGTGGTGTTGGTAACAGTACGAGGTAATTTCCTGTGCCTTTGCTGCTCAGCGTTTGAGGTCAAGCGATTTCCTTTTTGGTGTGTCTCTCTTGATGTTCCTCAAACTGAAGTGACAAACTTTGCACAGTTCCCTGCTAAGACATCGTAGATAATGTCATACATGCTCAACTGCCATTTTACATGATGGTAAGTACCCAAAAGTTTGATCTTGCGAGTTGAAGTGATTATTTCTTGATGCCTATTAGTTTGTTTGCTCTGTGTGCTGCAGACGTGATTTTACTTGTATATAAACATTTCACATAGCTGTGTTTTCACTCTGTCGTGTTGTCACGTGAAACATAACCGGCATGTGTTTTAATACAGCTATAACCAAATCTTTTATTTGAAGTCATGTGATTGTCAATGTTGAATTATAGCAACATCCCCCAAACCATGAGTTTAGTAACTCTTTAACTGGCCTGAAGGATTTTTGAATCATACACTGATATTTTTTGTACCAAGTTTTGCTGAAAGTTAGCCAACTAATTTTTTTTAGTTCAATGTAGATCAAATAAATTGATTGCAACCTCTTAGCTTTAAAAAATGTAGTATGTTTTTTTTTTCAGTGTGCATGATGTAAAAGCTTAAATACCTGTCGACGTTTGCTGTGGCAATGTGATTATTTTCCAACATGCATTTCTTAATTTTTCTCAGTAAAGATTTCTATAACACCAAATAGCATCTTATTAGTGTGTTTAAAGGTTTTGACAAATGGCCACACAGTCACATGGTACACTGTACAAACAAAGAGCCGGCCAGGTTTAAGAAGATTTAAGCATAAGTTAATGAATGTGAGCACTGCAGCTGAAATATAATCTAGACAGGAGTGAAGCTCTCGCTGCCTTGACGTCTGGGGAGAATTAGTTTTACCGTATATTCATTGTAAAGGCCATATGTGTCCCTGGAGCACAAAAGCAGTGTTAAGTCGCTGGGGTATATTTGTAGCAATAGGCAAAAATACATTGCATGGGTCAAAAAAAATAAAATAAATGTTATGCCAAAAATCATTAGGATATTAAGATCATGTTCCATGAAGATATTTAGTACATTTTCAACCGTAAATATATAAAAACTTAATGTTTGATTATTAATATGCATTGCTACAAACTTAATTTGAACAACTTTAAAGATGATTTTCTCAATATTTAGATTGTTTTGCATCCTCAGATTTTCATATAGTTGCATTTCAGCCAAATTAATATATTCATTGTTATCTATATAAACAACTGTATGTAGTTTGCCCGGCTCTGGTGGCAGCTTATGATAGTTTTGGGAATATCTGCTGAGCAAATACTCATCAGACGAAGCGTACACACTCGTCTACATTAGATTAAGGTATGTTTTGTTTCAGTGAATATCAGTGGTAAACAAGTATGGAGAAGAGACAGCGTGAGGAGACATCAGAGGGCTCCAGATCAAACCAGTCAACGCCAGCACTGAAGAACTTCACCATACCCAGGAAGAAACGCACCTCTGGAGAAGGTTTTACTAGATCTTCTTAAAATCCAAATCAGCTGAATCACATGTGATTAATGCATATTAAACATCCAGACTGTTTCATGATAGTGCTGTCGTAATCCAGAGCTACTGTTGAGTTCATTAACTGTTTTTAAAAAGTGCGTTTTGACTTCTTTTGGGGTCAGTCCTTTTGGAACGGTGTTCAGAGGAAAGCCGCGACTACAATCTCATTCAGACAAAACTGAGAGAGGCCAAGCTGGACACCAGAGAGGACCGAGCAAATGCATGGGTCTGGAAAGATGTTTGTTTAGTGCACAATGAGGAGCTCCTTAAAAAGTTATCTGAAAAAAGGTAAATACATAAAAATGCAGCATGCAATAACATTCTGCTACATTTGCAGTCACGAATGTTGATTTTCATTGCATACAGCGAGTAAAATAATTAATGAATACGTCACCATTTTTCTCAGTAAATATATTTCTAAAGGTGCTGTTGACTTGAAATTTTGACCAGATGACGGTAACAACCGAAGTAATCCATGCATATAAAGAAAACAACACAAATACGTTCAGAAATTAAGTTATGTGTAATAAAATGTAATGACACAGAGAAAAAGTACTGACCACATGAAGAAAGGGAGGTGCAATACGACATGGAAAGCCAAGACACCAGCTTAAATATATCAGTGATTAGAAAGCAATCCTGCGCCTCGTCAGTGTAAATTAATATTAGCTTCAATCCCAACACCTACAGTACCAGGATGATGAAGATGATCCCAAACACAGCCAAGGAAACTCTCGACTGGTTTCAGAGAAAGAAAATAAAGCTGCTAGAATAGCCAAGCAATCGTCTGACTTGAATCCAATAGAAAATAAGAAATAAAGATCAGAGTTCATAGAAGACGCCACAAAACCTTCAAGATTTAAAGACAAAGTCACACATGCGATAGTTTCTCCTACAGGAGGCGTTTTGAAGCTCTTATTACCAACTAAGGCTTTGTACAAAGTATTAAATAAACTGACTTTTTCCCCGTGTCATTGCATTTTAATACACATAACTGAACTTATTTGTGTTGTTTTCTTTATATGCATGGATTACTTGGATTGTTACTGACATCTGCTGAAAATGTCATGTCAACGGCATCTTTAGAAATGAATTAACAGAGAAAAATATTTATTGTACCCGCTGTATCTGTGGCCTTTTATCTTCAGGGCAGAGATGCGTGCCAAAGGAAGACATGGGAGAGAAATGGAAGAAAGATTGTGTTTTCTAGCTGCGTCGGATCAGATGGCGGCCCAGGTTTATCAGCACGGTCTACGGGTTGGCAGCACGGTCCAGTATGCCTTGGGAAAGCCATCACACGGAGTGTATCTCTTCAGGCACGTCGATGCGGCTCTGAAATCTGACACCAGCATATTAAGTTTGACCAAAGTTGTAATTTTCAAGGTTTGTTGAATGCTACAGTCTAAGCATTGTGGAACGACATTTATTAATGCAATGACAGTAAGTAGTGAACATGGTTGTGTTTTGGGGTTTCAGGTTCTTTATGGAAAGGTGAAAAAAATCGCTCCAAGTTTGGACTGGAACAAAACGCAAGATCCCACTGTGGGCTTTGACTGCCACATGTGTAGAGATCCAGTGTCCCATCGAGACACTCTTCACCAGCAAGTTTTGGGCTCCTCTGTGAGTTGATTTAATCTCAGGGTAGCCAATTAGCCAATAAAATGGACTGGATAATCAATGTATTAGTCTTATTAAAAAACATTGTCCTTCTAGGTTTTTCTGTTTGACTTTAACGAGAAGCAGGAACTCACTGAAAGACCCAGGCAGTGTTTGCCGTACGCTGTGGTTTCATTTGTTCCTGCTAGCAGTACCATTCTGACTGTGCCTACAAACCTACCAATCTCAGCTTCAGCGCCTACTGTTGGCCAAGTGCATGGTGAGATAAAACACTAACCTTTTTATTAAAGTGCCCCTATTATGCCATTTTTAAGGTTGCTTATATTGTTTTACGAGTCTCATAAAACAGGTTTACATGCATGCAAGGTCAAAAAACACTTTTTTTTTTTTATTCTTTAAATTTACCACATTTCTAAATGATTTGTAAATGCCTCGTACGAAGCAGTTCAAAGAATCAGTCTCTCTAAACCCCGCCTTTCCGTGAGGCCTCGCTGCTGTGATTGGTCAGATGGCGCAGTCCTTTGTGATTTGTCTACCCATTGCAATAACGGAAAGACAGCCCTGGAGACTTGTCAAAACATTAAAAAGATGGTATTTATTGGCTCTTACCAATTCGAGCCGGAGTCTGATGATGAAACGGTTGAAGTGGCTGAGACTGATTGAAGAGCACGACTGGTTTTTCTCAGTGTTAAGTGTCAAGTGTTAAACAAGTGTGTGGTAATTATGAGATGTGATAGCAAGTTGTTCACAACGTAGAACATGGGTGGAGATTATGCAAATGTATTACTTCATGACGTAAAGCCGTAACAGAATAAGATTCGAATTCCTGACGACTCGTTTAGGTGATTGTGAGTCGACTCTTTTTTTTTATAGACAATAACTTTATTTTTCGTGCACTGTCGGTGTCACAACTTTGCAGATAGTTTATGTTTACATACTACTACATGACACACTGCATGAAAGGTAATAGGCATAATAGTGGCACTTTAAGACTCAAAATGCATGCCCATCAGTGTTGGGAAAAGTTGCTTTTCAAACCAAAGCAGTACAATACTGCGTTACTCCCTAAAAAAAGTTACTAATTACTTTACTTAGTTATTTTTTTATGGAAAGTAATTTATGTTACTTTTGAATTACTTTTTAAATCTGGGCAGGCTTGCTTGTTTGTTTTTAATATATATATAAAAAAAATGTATTTTACAAATATAAAAGCCCTTTCACACCGAAAGTGAAATCTATTCAGCAAAACCTAAAATGAAACCCAATGGTTGAATTGGATCATCGAAGGTCAGTAGCAAAGACATTGGTTAATAAAATGGGATTAAATACATAAATGATATTTGTCGTATTTAACATGTTTAATTATTGCATGTTTGCGTAATAGTCTGAGTTTGCATTTCGCTGTTTTTGTTCGTTTGAGGAACACTGAATGAGTTTTTGTGCAGGTGAGATGAATAAATACATGTTTACATTTAGTCTAGATATACAGTAAGATCATGTTCACACACAACCCTCTGCACTTACTCTTGATTTCTCTCAACATGGCAACCCCAGAGCTGTCACTCAATACATGAGAAACAAAGTTTGACATTTTAAATTTTAGAAAATGTGATTTTTTTTTTTTGAAAAAGTAACTCCAATATTTCCCGCTAAAATAAAAAGTAATGCGTTACTTTACTAGTTACTTAAAAAGTAATCTGATTACATAACTCGCGTTACTTGTAATGCATTACCCTCAACACTGATGTCCATCATAATCAAGTCAAGTTTATCTCTATAGCACTTTTCACAATTCAAATGCAGAAATGTATGTCTCAGTCTTTTAATCAATAAGGTGTTTGTTTATTCTTGTTTATTCTTGAAAAATACAACAGACCGTTTTAAGACACGTACTGTGGCAGAGAGAAGAGGGAAAGGAGGCACTCCCACCATTGCATGCAAACACTTTGGCACGCCGGCCTGCTTTGAGACAGATTATATACCTCAGAAACCAGAAGTAGAAGCTCCACTTCAAAAGACCGATATGCAAAACACTCAGTCATTCAACCCAAAACAGCACTGGATTGCTGCCAGTGAGGACGCAGATTCCAGCAGTTCAGGGCCAGTTATGGATCAAACTGCTTTCTCTCAAAGCTGGCTGGGAAATAAATTATTCCTGAGTAATCACACAAAAATTACTGCAAGCAATGGCAATGCACGTGACATAGTGCCTCAAAGTCCACTGGACAACATTTCTAGCGTGGTGTATTCTTCACGCTTGGTTAGGGATCCTCGTTTATATAGAAAAGAAGCAAATCAACAGACCAACTACTCAGAGGCCAAGATAGCATACACTGGATCCGGATGTGATAGTAAGAAATGCCAACCAGCGCATAAAACCCAAGCCAATTACGGATTTGCTGGAAATACGTGTGATTCAACAAAGAAGGACGCTCAAAGAGAAACCTCAAAGATTGACCAATGTCCGCATACCTTGATATTGCCCTCAATGAAGTTATTCAAAATGAAATTCCAAAAATATGCTGCCTACTTCAGAATGAACGAGGAAGAGAGGTGGCAAAAAATATGGTCACAAAAAAACATGTCAGCAGAACAAAAGCAAGAATTAGCTGACCGTATATATTTTTATGAAGGTTACTATCAGAAGTATAAAAAGGGATTGATCTGTCAAGATGTTAGTGAGACAAAGAAGTCTAGTCTTTCTCAAAGAGAGCCCAAAGAAAATCACATTCTACAGACAAAAGATGATAGATACAAATACAATCAGTCCTATGTGTACCAACCAAAAAGTTTGTCAGACAACAGGGGTAAATGTAGCACAACACACATTCATGAGACCAGTCATCTAGAATCTAGTGCAGTGATGTTGACAGAAAAGGGACAGGATCAAGCACCAGAGACTTACCAGGACCATCCTAAAATATGTCTGGTTCAGTCTCCAGATAAACATTCAGAGCAATCGCTGGTGCTGAGATCATTGCACCTCAACCTCACAGGTGAGACGCAAAGTGTACATCTTGATCTCAAGCACCCAAGTCCTTTGACTTGTTCCTCTAATGAAGCTAAGCTTAGTCGCAGCGTAGATTATGAAAGCGAGCTCTCCAGAAGTGCAGTAGAGGATCAGTCTACTCCAGGTGAAAAGTCTACTCTCAGCACTGGATCATGCCTTACATATGCAAACAAAGTCATGGATATTGCAAGCTGTGTTGAAGTCTCTAGCTGTGGACCATCAGACAACTGTGATCTCAGTCCTCCCTTGACAGTAAAGCAAATGGAGGATGGAAAAAGTTGCAGCGAAGTTCAAGATATGGGTGCATTTAGATGGATAAAATGCTGTGAAGACGCCTCTCCAGAGCTTGACATGGAAACAGTAAAGCGGGACAATGGTACTCACTGGGAATTGTACCAAAGAATTCAACTTGATCAACTATTGCCAAGCATGTTTGAAAAGCATGTTTTCTCCTCAAGCACAGACAGCGATATGAGCAGACCTGCAGACGACATTTCCAAGCTAAAAAATGAAAGCAAAGATCACAGAGAAGCAGTAATGAACCAAAACATGAGATTTTGGGAAGATATCCATCCCAAAGTTACTCTACAATCCAGCAAAACATCTGCTCATACTACAGAAGTGCTTTCTCTCTCTGAGCGATTTTCAAAAATCAAAAGCCTTCAAAAGACATTGAGTGAAAGAAACAACAAATTGATTCAAAGCCCAGGGACACAAATGTGCAGACGCGAAGGATACAAAGAAACCGCAACTTGTAATGCTGACCTAATACAACTACTAGCTCAGAGGTACAGTAAATCTGAACTCTATGTGAAATGCAAGAGCTTGAGCAGACCAGGCGGTCTCAAAAAACAGCAAACACTACATCACTCTCTAAAGAGGAGCAGATATGTCAAGAAGACACGCTTCTGGAAAGCAAAGAGCAATCTCAGCAGAGCAGCTGATGAAACCGTAAACAGCAAAGACTCTTCAAACAGTCAGTCTGAAATAGTCTTTACTGAACATGAAGATCAAGACCCAGACTCTAATGTAAGACTAATGTCTAATACATCTGATGACGGACAATCATTACATGTTCAGGGATCCCAGGAGGCTAATGCCACTCTTCCTGAGACCAAATCAATGGAGGAGCCAATAAATCCTGCAGAAGATCTCTATAAAAGTGATTCAGTCTGCACAGAGAAGGCAACAGCAGATTTTACTTCAAATCTAATCTCTGTAATGGTGGACAATGGAGAACAAGTGAAGACAACTGAAAACCTATACAATCAAAACCAAACATCGTTGATCACATGCACTAGCAAAAAACGTGGGAGTGTCAAAGAGTGCGAAGAGGAGCACATGTTGCTAAATGTAACATCGGAGACTGGACTGAATCCGTTAAGAAAGGAGCATTTCACAATTAAATTTACAGTAGATGACGATGTAGACGCTGTTTGTGAGGCATCAGAAACTTACAGTGATGTGCCTGCAAGCAACAGTCATAACACTGAGCTCAGGTCAAACGTGACTCCAGAAGCCAAGCGGATGGATACTATCAATGATACAGCTGACACTATAAAATGTAGTGAGCAACATATAAATATGAAAAATACTCTAAATGTACAGTGTTTTGAAGGAGCAGAATGCATGTCGGCGAATATCCCACATATAAACCAATCAGTCCAACCAATTTCTGCCAGCGCATCTAATGTAAGCAGTGTTTCTGAAAGCATTTGGAGACCCAAAGCAGCGTGGTCCAGACGGCTTTAAATATACATCATATAATATTACTGTTGATGATCCAGCTTTGAGTGAGATTTCCTCAAAACGCACAAAGAAGAGCAGCAACACCAGTTTGCTCGTTTCTACCAAATCACCAAGTACTCCGGAAATCAGAGACGACTGTAATTCATCAAGGCCAGACCAAAACAATACCGACGAGGCACATTCGCCAGAAACCCAGCTCATTTCTAAACTAAGAGACTATCTGACCAAATTCGAGTCCACTGTCAAGAAACAAGAAGCAGTGTGTGAAGATCTTAAAGAAAGACCAGTGGTGTGGATAACGCTTGACAGCACAGCACATAAACAGCAGCTGTTTGAAAAAAGCCAGTACTGTATGGTGAATGTTCCTTGCCTGATGCCTCACAAGGGTGAAGATGTTAAAAAAGACAATTCATGTGAATACGCTGAAAGCCCTGATCAAGCTAGGAAGGTTCTTCGAAGGGAACATGCTCGACATGCAACTGATGTTTGCCTACTAGTGCCTGTTGAATCTAGGAGAGGCCGACGATCTTCTCAAACCAAACGAACCAGCAGGCAAAGATCAAGGAGGAGCTCAGTCACTAGTGCCAGTCCTGACAGTACCAGTGCTTTAGACACCATCAAAGATAACAGTGCTCACCCTTTGCCCCAGGGGAACAACCGGAGCGCTGTTTTCCCAGAAATCTCCATCAGTAACTCCCTTAATGCCCAGTTACAGATGCAAAGAAAGCACACAACAGGTCAACAAAATCCCTTGGTGAATTTGAATCGAGAGAATCAATCTTTGAACACTGTAAAAAACATTGATGACGGCAATGTGAGCAGTACATTCGCTGACAATAAATACAGCATCGGTGACATTTCGAACACTCTTAAGTTGGCTGACCAAGCAGTCTCATTAACCGAACTTGGATCTTTGCAGTCTAAATGTAAAAGCATGCTCCGGCATTTTATTGCAAGTTTTGAACGAGATCAGAAAGTGCCATTCAACCAGTCTTTCGTCTCAAGGTGTCTCATCTTGGAGCAATATTTGGACCATCCACCTGCACAAGTAGACCTGAAATATGAAGCGGTGAATTCTTACTTGGAGTTGCAGATGATGATTGAAGCTTGGCAGTTTGTGGAAAACAAAATCAACTTTCTGAACGGTAAACCCACGTTTAGGAGTTTGCTATGGTATGACCCTTCTCTTTATGGGGAACTCTACAAAGGGGAGGTTGGCTTTCAGCAGCAGTCGTCGTTGTTTGCTTCGTTTCAAAAGATCTTGGCACAAGAGGGCTACAGTAAACTGCAGGAATACTACATTGCGGTATCCTCCTTGCACCAACAGCTCCATGCGGTCCCTGATGCATCTTACTACATGTATCTGAAGAGTAAGCGTGAGCTCCTTGAGGCCGAGGCTGCACTCAGAAACACCCATGACATTAAAAGATTCTTTTTATCTGTACCAATGTCTGCGATGATCAATTTTGGAGACAGCTTGGAAATACTGGAAAAGATACATAAAGTGATAATGACTTTTATGGAAACACCTTCGGATCGGTTGCCAGGGACATTTGATGTGGGCAAAGCAGAGCATCTGTCCATCACATGCAGATATCTCCAAGAAAAAGCTATTTTCGTCAAGTCATGCAAAGAAATGATTAGCAAAGTATCATGGTTTGGAATCGAGCACCTTCTTTATGATGCATCTAAGGTTCTTGTATGGCAAGACATGAGTCACGGTGCACCAAGTGATGCTCTCAAGACATATAAGAGTACAAATCCGCAGATTATTTTTGGGGTCACGGAGTCAGGTGTTACTCTCGTAAACAAAGTGGAACAGCCCCCTCCATCCATGGATGAAGCAGAGATCCCAACGAGACAAAAGAGTGATGCTGCTCGGAAACGCAAGAGTTCGCAGTCATGGACGTCCTCCCAACCCAGTGTTGCACAGGTAAGATTTTAAGACCTGTCAACCCTCCTGTTTTTCATGGGATTCTCCCTTACTTTACCATTTGTGACCCTTTCTGTGAAATCCAGGCTAAAGTTTCAAGTATCAAATAGTTTGATTTCAACCATTAATTTCACTATAATTTCAATCTTTGACATTACCTTACTCGGTCAATATTAAAAACATAAAGATAACATTTTCACAGAATTTTCTTTACCATATGAAGGATGATTTTTTTTGTATAAAAAAGCAAATCACAAAAAAATTACTTTAGCTGGGTTTTCACAGAGAGGGTCACATTTTATCCCGCTATCATCGCCTTTAAATATTTGGTAACACTTTAGAATAAATTTAAGATTAACTAAGAGTTTTCCCTGAACACTTTATTTTGATAGTCCACTACTATCATAGTAGTAGACATTCTACTAACATTAAGTCAACTAGCAGTCTTTAGTGTATTAGTGACTGTCTGCTTAATATCTGCTCTGCAGCATACTACATACTGAGTATGAGAAACTTTGCAAGTATATATCAACTTATTTTACTAACCCTAACCCTACCCTACTGAGAGTTAGTAGACATGTAGTAGCAAATTAATGAGAATAGTAGTTGACTTGTAGTTTGCAAAGTTACTTATAGTTAGTAGAATGTCTAAAGTGGACTGTCGAAATAACGTGTAATCCAAACTCCTATTTTTCTGCTTATTAATAGTTAGTAAGATAGTTAAGTTTGGCTATGGGGTAGGGTTATGGTATGTAAAATATGGTCATGCAGAACAAGGCAATAATATGTGCTTTGCAGTACTAATAAATAGCGAATATGCTAGTAATATGCATGCTAATAAGCAACTAGTTAATAGTTAGAATTGGTCCTTAAAATAAAGTGTTACCAAATATTTCCTCATATTTTTCATCTTTCTATAAAAAAATCCCACATTTGATTATCATACACGCTCGTGCAGAAAGGCCAAAACGAACTCATAGATGTAAAAGCTTATGACGTGCCTGGATATCACTATATGGACGAAGGCCAGCGATCGCTATAGTAAAGCTTATAAGAACGTGAAGGCATTGCATGCACGATTGCGACAGTATATGTGTGTTTTCCAAGTCATCTCCATAAGAAATGAAGTATCTGGGTGATGAAGTGCTTACTGACATAGCAGTTATTACAGTAGCCTATAGAAACTGTAAAATATATTTTCTGCCTTATTCTGTGATAAATGTGTTAAATAGAATTTGTAGTAGGGTGAAGTCAGCTAAAATGGGCCACGTTTTGGTGACTTATAATACCATCAAATAAGCTATGTGTGAGATCTAATGATATTCTTATAAATTAGCATGGGTCTCTTAAATATATTTACATTTTTTAAATGTGAAAAAGTATAAAAGTTTTAAAATTATGAGAGTTAGAGTATCAGCAGGTGCCTTCTTGAGCCACGGCACAACATTCAGGTAAAATGGGCCAGCTGTTCAGTTAAAATGAGCCAATATAAAAAGAGTGCAACACAGGTAATTTCAGCTTAAATCATTTTATTGTAACGAGTAAATTGACACTATGGTCTTTAGTGTGCCATAGCAACACCATAAATGTATTTCATTACATAGAAAGTTGAATGAAAATTGTATTAAACAATGCAATTTAAAAATGAACCGATCATGATGTATAGGTGTGTGTTTCTCGTGTCTTTTGTGTGCATGTATGTGTGTATGCTTGTATTTTTTTAAAGACTGTTAAGATTTTGTATGGATACATACATTATCTAGGCCTATAAACCTATTTTCACCCTCAATTTCTGTCTAAAGGTGTGTGTGTGTGAAACTGTGAATGCAGCCAATTTTAGTTGAATATTGTGACCCGTTTAAGCTTAACCAGCCATTTCTACCTAAATGACCTTTCTTTCATAAATTAAACTTTTTTATTTGAAAGAGCATGTCAAAACATTGTTCATAAATCTATGCTTTGTTGGTAAGCTTACTTATAATTGTTTTAGTACCTTATTAGTGATGAATGAAATGTACTGTCAGGCTCAATTACCTTACACTTTCTCTGACGAGCTTCATGTAACACTCTGCCCCACCGCCTTAAAAACTCAGACCAATACAAACTATTGTTACATGTCAACAAGTGTTGACGCAACAATGCAAAATCAGCTCAAATTTAAAGAGATACGACACTACAACCTTATTTGGCCCATTTTAGCTGACTTCACCCTATATAAACTAGTTGCCATTTGGGAAATATAGGACAAAATAGTACCGAATACAAATTGTTGTCATTTGATTTCTTAGCCAAATAAAAGTAAGAGATAAGAAAAATAACTCGGTTCAGTCTCACGGATTTTAGGACCCAAATGTTGACAGGTATGCACATCATGAACATTTTAACTTTAGTGCTAACTTTTAATTAAAAATGGCTCTGAAATCACTTGCTTTACTTTATAATGGAACAATGCATTATTACAGCAAACTCTCATTTGGTCTGGCTACTTACATTAACTATAACACCCACTTTTTACAATCCAATAATCAGTTAGTAATAAACAGTACAGTTTTCCTCACTGTAAACTCTCTTTCTCATGGAAAGTCACATTTCACACCTGACTTTAGCCGTGCTAGAACTGGATGAGAGAGATGCTTGATTGGTTGCAAAGAAAAACTGTGTATCTTTCTAAATGTGTGTTTGTTTGTTTTATCATCTAGAGTGTAAAGGCCAACAAGGATGGGGCTTATAAAATGGCTAAAAGGAGGTAGGAGACATTTTTACAATTTAATTTAAGAATCAAAGAATCGGCGTCTAATGCATTGGTTTTGAGTGCATTTTTAACAGTCCTGAAATGTGTGGCTAATAAATGTTTTCCGACATCTTCAGGCCATCTCTCTCACCCCTAACAACTCCTGCAAGCCGTGTTGAGAACCCGGGACCTTGCTTCGCTCTTCCTCGCGGAGTGGATCCGGCGAATTGGGGAATGGTTGAAAGCACTGCTTCAGACTGGAGCGCCTCGAACTATCCGCCATCACCTTCCACATCTCATGCACAAACTCTTCATCTGTCTAATAGACGGGCGACTTTATCACATTCTGATGAGAGGAGATCTTTAGCAGACATACAACAGCCTTTAGTATCGGCTCCCCAAGCAGCTTTACGAGGAGATGCTCATGTTTCACGTCTAGCGTTTGACTGTGTTCAATATCAACAGACTAACACTGCACCACTTTGTCCTGTGCTCTCACAAGAACAAGTAAACCAGTTCAGTTTAGCCATGACACAACCTTATATTTTACCAGATTACCCTTTGAATACAAATGTGATGCCTCCTCCTTTCTCGGTTCAGGCTTTGACGCATGTCCCTGTGCCCAGCACGATTACAGCAATTCATTACCCCTACTTCCTTCTGAATGGACAAACATACACCACAGGCTCCGCTGCAGCCATTCACCCTGATACCAGATATTACCCTAACACCCTTTAGAGCTGAGATCGAATCACACGTGAGTCAGTTTTATGAAGTGAAGTGTGGCAAAGTATGGTGACCCACCATTTAACCTACATTCACAGTAGTACACACACACACACACACACATTGGTTTTTATGGTTAAAGGGGACTCTCCATAGACGTAATGGTTTTTATACTGCACAAATTGTATTTTCTATCGCCCTATAACAAACCTACACCTAAACTTAGCCCTCACATGAGACGTTGTGCATTTTTACTTTCTCAAAAAAACTCACTATGATTTATAAGCATTTTGAATTATGGGGACACTGAAAATGTCTTCATAAATCACCTTCTTCTTGTAATACCTGTCATACCCATGTCATTATACAAATGTATGTCCTCATAAACCAGATAAACCTGCACACATACACACACAGTAGTACACACACACACACACTCACTCACTCACTCATTCGCACACACACAGACACACACACACACCCACACAAACACGCACAGTAGAACACACACACACTTAGTAGAACACACACTATCTCTCTCTCTCTCACACACACACACACACACTCAGTAGAACACACACTCACTCTCTCTCTCTCTCTCTCTCACACACACACACACGAACGCACACACACACACACACACTCAGTAGAACACACACTCACTCTCTCTCTCTCTCTCACACACACACGAACGCACACACACACACACACACACACACACACACTCAGTAGAACACACACACACCCTCTCTCTCTCTCACACACACACTCTCTCTCACACACACACACACACACATGAACGCACACGCAGCATACACACACACACACACACACACACACACATACACACACACAGAACTAGTTTAACATCTTAAAACTGTATGTACTTTAATGTGACGTTAATGCATATATGATATAACACACATTTTCTGGTAAATCCTTCCATGCACGGTAAATAACAATGTTTTATACAAAGAGTTGACGTTCAGTTACTTTATTGTAGTATTTATTGCAATTAAGCATTTGTTTTCTACAAATTAACATGAATAAAGAAATGGTTTGATAATTCTACATATTCAAAGAAAAATTGTTCAGCAATATACTTGCCAATTAGCCTCATCAATAACACTCAAATACATGCTGTCGGTGACCACTTGCCATGTGTTTCATCAGAAACATGATACTTTACTAGACTCAGACACAGATCAGCGATGCAATGCAGCTATACAGCATGACTCTGCTCTTTATAAACATGTGACAGCTCCGTTTGTTAGATTTTGTATTTTTATTCCATTTTTAAAATGACTCTTAATTATTATAATACTTTTTTATTGTATTTTTGTACTTATTTTAAGCAACAGAAAATCAAGTTGTGTGTTATCATAAATAACTTAATTTAAGTAATTTAAGTACGCAGAATAGTTTATGCTATTTCTCTGCTATTTCTGTTGGATGGTTCCAGACACATTTACATGCACATTACAGGTGCTGGCCATATAATTAGAATATCATCAAAAAGTTAAATTTATTTAACTAATTCCATTCAAAAAGTGAAACTTGTATAATGTATACAGTCATTCCACACAGACTGATATATTTCAAGTGTTTATTTCTTTTAATTTTGATGATTATAAGTGACAACTAATGAAAACCCCAAATTCAGTATTCAATTTCAGTTTGAACAAATCATTTGTGAGCTTTTAGTGGTCTTCCAGGCCGCAGGCGGCAGCATCTCGCGCGGAGCGTTCTGTTCCGATGACGTCACGCGTGGCGAGACTAGACCAGCGGCCATTACACAGCAGCGCGTTCATGAGGAAGGTCGGAAGCGCGAGGAGTCAACGGAAAATCCACCGACGACCGACCGCGGAGACCGTCAAAAGACATCTATCGGTCACCGCCGAGTGTAGATGAAACACACCCGTGACGCGGCGTTTCGTGTTTAATGAGCTGATATCCGAGTTTAACGGTGGTTGTGTCTCGCGTCGGCCCAGCGCAGCGCTCGTTTAATTAACGTTACCGGAGACTCGGCGAGAATTACCGCCGGTGATGGATGATAAAACGTTCACCAAAGAATTAGACCAATGGGTCGAGCAGCTGAACGAGTGCAAACAGCTGAGCGAGAACCAAGTGAGGACACTCTGCGAGAAGGTAACCGTTAACGAAATGTAGCTTTATAATAACTCAACGGTAACGTACATTTATAAATTCCAACGGCTTTATTATTAACGTATATTTAAACAAAACGTCTGTCCATGTCATGATTTCCATGCGTTATAGTTTTTATTGACTGAATTAACACCACAGCCAACACACGTCACAGAGTTAGTGTTTATTATTGTTGTTGTTTATATATATATTACATATCATATCATAGCCAGCTTAGAGTTTGCTGTGTTTATTTGTAACGCTAAGTTACCTAATTCCTCAGTATCTTTAATTTGGTTCATAGATGTGTTATTTACAGTCTGTAGACTTGAAATGGTTAAATAAATAGCAAGCAATAGTCACTAGCTCTAGCTGTGTTTATAAACGACACTGACCTCACTAGATGTCAAAACTGTCTGATGTCATCATAACTCAAAATTATGAGTCTTCAACAGAGCTCTGGGCTGGATCCAATAATAAGGGGTAATACAGCTTCATAACTAATAAGTCAAAGAAGAGCAAAAGTGCACTCTTTAAGGATTAGTGTTGTCATGGGAACATCATTTCAGTATTTGGTACCAATACCAGTGCAAATCCATGGTCTTCTTCGATACAGGGTTCGGTATGTATTCCTGTGTCTGATGAAATGCATGCATAGTTCTCTATGGATGATATGTAGGAAGGCTTTATGTCTAAAGTGAAGATGTTTGCTGTTAAGCATTAAGACGAGGAGAGGCATATGTTGTGAATTAGCAGGGCACAGCCAGTAACTGTGCACGTCCTGATTTTGCTGACATACATTGTTGACCCTGGAACAACATTTTAATCAAAAAATTGAATCTTGACCATTTCCCTACACCTAAACCTAACCTTAACCACAAGTAATCCCTCAAATCAGAGGAAATGATAGATGAATGACACTGATGTACAAGCAAAAACACTGTTTGTAAGCCTAAACTTCACAAAAACTAAAAACTGGTTCTTCAAATCTGATTGGTTCATAACAATGTTGTTCCAGGGTCAACAAAGAGGTTGATCCAGGAACATGTGCACTTGGTAAAATCAGGTTCTGCAGTAACTGTAGTCTATAGTGTGGTATCGAAAGCCTTATTGCTTTTATAAATGTTATTTGCAGGCCACAGTCAAATTCATTACACCCCATTATTCTGCTAGATGTAATCCTGACATAACAGAGCATTACCAATTAACAAATAATCATTTGTTGCAGTTCCCCTCCGGCCAGGAGCGAGCGAGGGAGAGAATGCGCGAGAGAGGGAGCGAGAGAGTCTGACATGTAGCGACTAGCGAGTCAGTTCTGTTTGATATGTAAACAATATTCTTTGTTGTATTTTTCTGTCAAAATAACGGAGTTCGTTTGGAAGTCTTAAGCTTTTAAGAACTGCCGGGTTCTCCGGTTGTGGGCGGAGCTAATGCGCAAACGGCAATCTCATTGGCTGGCGCTCGCCTATTATCATCCCTGTTTGGATTTCAGCAAACAGTTTGAGCTAATGCAGACAACGTGATTAATATTCATGAATCGAGCAGCTTGTTAATCCTTAGTGTGTTTTATATTGTTCTTAGTAGAATTCATAGTATGATTATTATCTTATCAGTATTATTGATCGTCCCCCCCCATTTTTTACAGAAACACTGAATGACCAAAAAAGCCCCACCACCAGTCCTAAGTTCAGCTAAATGACTAATGTGCATTCATACATGCCAAGTTTTAATTCTAATTACTAAAGTTCTAGCATTAAATAATACTTGATTATCATAATATATTTATAATGCTTGACTGACTGATGTTAAGGGGGTACTTTTAGATATTTAAAAAGCTGTGCCATTTTCCAAACATTATATATTTTGTTTACTCGCCAGACTCTCTCGCACTCTCGCTCTCGCTCTCGCACTCTCTCTCTCTAAATATATATATATATATATGGTGAAGCACACCATAAAATAATTGTATCAATTCATACAGGGCTAGTTGTTCATAAAGCTGTATAACCAGATACACACCCATGTATTGGATCGGTAATCGGTATCGGCCAATACCCTAGGTATCGGGAAGGGAAAAAGGGTATCGGAACATCTCTACTTGCCTGGTCTCTTATGGCGCTTTTCCACTGCATGGTACGGTACGGTTCACTTTTGGGGGGTTTTCCACTGGGTACTGTACCTGGTACTTTTTTAGTACCACCTCGGCCGGGGTTCCAAGCGATCCGTACCGTTACCAAAACGTGATGTGTAAACTCTGCTGATCACTGATTGGCCGGAGAAAATCGTCATTACTGCGTCACTGAACTTGCGACACGAGACCCAACATATACCCGCTAGATTTAAATCAGCACAGCCAGCGAAGGATCGGACGCATCTTCTGTTTAAACAAACGCACCTTTTTGCATCAACCAAAAAATTTCTGTTTCGTTGTCTGTTGAGGAAGTACAGACGTTCCTCTCGTTGATAGACGAGGAGCGGATCCAGCGAGAGCTTGATGGGGCGACGCGGAATGAAAAAGCCTTATGTATATATTTAGAGTGTGTTTTCTGTTTATATGTTTATCTTTGTATCTGTGTTTTGCTTCAATTAAAAACAATCTGATTGAATACGTGTACCTCCAGACTATATTAAATATGTATTATTTTATGAACACGTAATAAACCTCTTGAAAAAGACAAATGATTAATGCCACGATGATACAAACCAACACATAAATAAAAAACAAGGGATACATTGAACATTTAGAAATATTATTCAAAAGTTTATTGATAATTCACAGAACATTCTACATGACTAGTTTACTATTTAAGTAACCTAACGCAGCAAATCCCTGCCCTCCTCCTCTACAGCCTGTGGCACTGCCACCACAGTCTCTGCTGCGGGGGGTAAATCCCAAGCGTTCTCACATGTCTCTCCATTGCTGTTAAAAACATCCACATGCCGAGACTGAAGAACACCATTCCGTCGATATGCTGCTTTGTTGTGTGTTTGTTTGTGGCGCGTTCACGATGATGTCACCGCAGTCACCGCACCGCAGCAACTCTAACGACACGTGAATAATCCCCCCCACTAGCGGTACTAAACTGCAGTGAAAGCGCAAACCGACCCGAACTGAGCCATGCCGTGCCGTAATGAGCCGTGCCGAACCGAGTCGTACCACGCAGTGGAAAAGCGCCATTAGTAAAGCACACCTCTCTTCTACAGTGGGTGTACTCTTTGTACTTGCTTGATCAAACGCCACTAATAAAGTGTGAAAGTGGTCTAAAGCAAACTTGGTGCTTCAGTTGTGTGGAACAAGGCTGGATGTGTGCAGCTCACAAAAAAACAACCTAGGTGTACAATGCATTGCTGTAGAAACTAACTAGCTAGTTTTCTGAACATGGTCGTACCCACATTGGTTCAGCAATATAGGACTTAGTGAAGTCACATGCCGGTCGTGGAGTAAAAACAGTCTAATTATTAAATTCAAGACTGCAGTTAATATTAAAGTATGTAACATATAGTATTTAATCGGCATACAGTTTACTTCTGTAGGGCTGAGCCATAAATTGATGATTATCATTTTCCTTGATAAAACTATATCAACAGTTCGATAAATGTTTGATCACTGTAAATATATACACATCACAGACCGTGTAACCGCTCGGATCGAAGCTCAAGCAGCAGCGCAGCGGTTGCAAGCGCACTAGAGCAGATGCGTCTGGCTGAACAGATCCAGTGTGAAGCGAAGATCACATGACTTGATTTAACCTAGTTTAGAGTCCGATGATAGTGCTGACAGACTGCAGAAATACTGTGTGCAGCGATACAGCCAGGAGGCGTTTCAATCTGCACATCTCCATTTACCATGGATTTACTGTAGTAACACTCACTGCACCATGTATGGAGTCACAAATGACTTTTTTTATTGCATTATAAATGTAGACATGTATTAAAGAGATTAATCTATAGCGTTTGTGCATTTATTCTAAATGTATTGACAACTATTTTTATACAAATATCTAGAAACCATATAGTTATATTTTACCATGGTATTAAGGTGCTATATGTGTGGTTCTAACTGTGGTTATCACAATCTAAATGTATGCTACTATGAAAGATCAATATAATATTAATAATAATGAAATTTCACCATAAAAAATGAGGTTGATTGATAGTTTTTTACAAATGTTATTGATTTTGACTATGAACATAAATTTACATCTGCATCCTAACTAAAGTTACTACTACTATTAAATATGCAGGCAAAAAAAGTTATATTATTAATATTATCAGGCAACACAAACTGGTTTCTTGATTTGAAACAACCACTCATTAAAACACGCAGAAACCAATAAATATTTATTTTAAGGAAAATTAACGGTTTCTAGAACTTTCACTTTGGAGTAAAAATCTGGCTTTAAACTTGGGGAAAAAATTAAGATTTGACATTTATCGTTATCAACTGTTATGAGAAAAATTGCTAAATTATAATTTTTTGGCCATATCACCCCAGGCTATGTTTGCCGTTTATCCAGACAGTTTGCATCTCTGCGTGTTATGCTAACAGAAACTTTGCATCTATTATGGTTTAGTAAATAATATCATTTCATTATTGGCCATGCAGATTGCTCTTCCATTTTATTCATCCATGGCACATGCATTTTAATTGTTTACATATGTAATGATGTCCAATGACTTGTTTGCATTATTTATGCATTATTTTATTTGTGAGACTTTTTTATTGTGAAATTTGGTAATGCGAGAGTAAAATATATATTTTTAAAGCTTACTCTGTTCAAACTAGGCTGCTTATGTTGAAGTGTTTGGGATGTGGCTTTTAATGATGCGACCTTTTTTTTATCAGGCTCTCAAAAAGTATATACAAATATGGATATAGATTTATCGACCAACAAATTAGTTATCGGCTTTCAAAATTTTCATATCGGTGCATCCCTAGTTTCTAGAATAAAAATCTGGCTTTAAACTTGGGAAAAAAATTAAGATTTGACATTTATCGATATCTACTGATATGAGATTGCTAAATGATAATGTTTTGGGCATATCACCCCAGACTATGTTTTCAGTTTATTCAGACAGTTTGCATCTTTGCGTGTTATGCTAACAGAAACTTTGCATCTAATCTCAGGTAAAAAAAGACCAGAAAATGTGCAATGCATGTTCGCTGGAAATGTGTTGGTAATGACAGAACTTACAACCATGATTGGCTAACGATGCTTTTAGGAAACACCCCTAATTGGGCTTTCGAAACGTTCCTATCAGATATCTTTCTGCTTTCAAACCTGATACACGGTCCTGCTCTTACACCCGCAGGCTAAAGAGATTCTCACAAAAGAGTCCAATGTGCAGGAGGTGCGCTGCCCCGTCACAGTGTGTGGAGATGTGCACGGCCAGTTTCATGACCTAATGGAGCTCTTCCGAATCGGAGGGAAGTCACCGGACACTAACTACCTGTTTATGGGCGACTATGTAGACAGAGGGTATTACTCGGTGGAAACAGTCTCACTTCTTGTTGCACTAAAGGTATGCAATTTACTACAGTGGTCTTGCTAACTTTTCAGACATTTTGATAGTTAATTCATCTGGTTTGTTTGTAGGTTCGCTATCCAGAACGCATCACGATATTGCGGGGAAACCACGAGAGCAGACAGATCACACAGGTTTATGGCTTCTACGACGAGTGCTTGAGGAAATACGGCAACGCAAACGTCTGGAAATATTTCACAGACCTCTTTGACTACCTTCCCCTCACAGCTCTGGTGGATGGGCAGGTGAGGAATACTCCTCCTCTTCTGGGAAATGCATAAGAATAATACCAGAGGGGTTTAACATCTCTCACAATGCCAAGTTGTCATCAGTAGAGCCAGTTTCTGGTATCCTCTGACTGCTGCTGATGGCTGTTAATAACTCTCTGTGTGCCAGATCTTCTGTCTGCACGGTGGACTCTCTCCATCCATAGACACGCTGGATCACATCCGTGCACTGGATCGTCTGCAGGAGGTGCCACATGAGGTCAGTACAGCTACAGATCGCATCCACGCTACTTTTATCCAAAGCGACTTACAAATGAGGACAACAGAAGCGATCAAAACCAACAAAAGAGCAATGATGTGTGAGTGCTGTGAAAGTCTCAGTTAGCCTAACGCAGTACACGTAGCAAGGGTTTAAGTAGATTAGAATAGGTGTTAGAGCAGGGGTGTCAAACTCAAGGCCCGCGGGCCTATTTCGGCTTGCCGCATCATTTAAAAAAAAAAACAACTATGCTACTTTTTATTGTACATTATGAAAGTGCGTATCAATACCACACGTTTTTGTTTCTCTATTTGGCGTTCTGTATACGCAGAAATTGACTTTAGTGTGCATACGATACGCAGTGGTAAGGATTAGGGGTGTGGGGTTTTTCGGTTGATGACGACAGCGTGGACGGCTCAGAGGAATAAAGCGGACCTCATCAAGTGCTCGAGCACCACCGACGGAATAACACGATGTTCTCCATTAATTTAACAAATTAAGAAATCGATGGAAACTTTCAGACACGACTTCTCCTTTTTTATGAAATCATGATAATTGTTTTGCCCATATAGCTCTACGGTAGCTCTATAGCGTCTCAGTTGAAGAGTAATTAGCTGCTGAAGTTGGTTTACGTTCTGTGGAGTTAACGAACTGTAATGTTCGAAGTGGATAACATGTAAGTAGCCTGGGACAATTTTAAAATGAGTGGATGATTCATAAATTCGTACAAACTTAGCTTTAAGCTGCAGAAATACAAACGGAAGGCAAGCCAAAGCGTGGCGTGCTGAAAAGGGGCGGAGCTACATTAGCTCTATATATATATGTATAATCATACAATTTTGGCCAAATTGTGCAGCTCTAGAAAAAGCAGAGCAAACCTGGAGTTTTTCAAGAGCATTTTTCCCATTAAATCAACTTTATTGTTATGGTGCTTTATGCAGTACAGATTGTTCAAATCAGCTTCACTGTATTAAACATGAACGTGACAGAATAACTAATGCAAACTTTAAAAATAAGGCAAATCCAAATTCTGCTGTAAGCAGCTCTAACAAGACAATGGTGTGGTTATTCAGCTCCAGTCACATCAGTGTTGGTTCAGTAGCGAACCAACTATTTCCCGGTACCATTTAAAGGGTTGCATTCGCACCGAGAGTGGGTACTAAGAAGTGACGTTAGCTGGTTGACAGCGACAATGTAAACAAAGAACAGAAAGGAGGACTACGAATCTCCAATGACAATTTGCAGTGTTGCATTTCATTGAGGCTGATAGAAGCACAAAATGCCGTAGACGAAGTCTTCAGGTAAATGCCATTTATAAATGCTCTCACTATGATACAATGTTTACAGTGTTTTAAATCATGGCAGGTGAGGGCTTTTCATATGTGTTTAGCCAATCAGCGTACACTTACGTCACGGATCGTTCTTCAAACTGTTTTAGACCCTACTCTGAAGTAGGAGCTAGTTTAGTTGCTCCAAAAGTAGTCCCTGGAACCAAAACCGTTCCTAGTTCCCGTGGTGTGAACACGCCAAAAAGTGGGTAGTACCACAATTCTTTCGGGTACTATGAAAAGTTCCCTAAAAAAAGCGAAAGGGCCTTTTCTTTTTTTTTTCATACATTTCCAGACCTGGAAACTTAAACTTAAAAAAAAGCGAAAGGCCCTATTATAACGGTTTCCCGCTGTTGTGAGGCAGGGGAGGTTTGCAAGCGCTTTAATCCGAGGGGAATCAACACCAAAACATTTGATTCTACACAATGTAGTGATCAATGACACCCATCTAGTGCATGTTTGCACAAAGGAACAAAACATGTTTAGTGTGGATGGCTGTTTAATAACATTAAAGGGATACTGCACCCCAAAATTAACATTTTGTCATTTTTTCACTTACCCCCAATGTCGTTTCGAACACGTAAAAGCTTCGTTCGTCTGATTTAAGTGATTTAATTCAACATTAAGCCACCATAACGTCTCCTCTGTGTCAGCGAAGCGGCATTTTGGAGATTATCACCAGCCTCGAAACAGGGTTGCGTCGTCTTAGTCGATTAATGCTCTGATTTGAATGCAAACAGTGCACCCTTGTGGCCCGGCTGATACAGAAACACGTGCGCATTTTGCGTCCAGGGGATAATCTCCAAAATGGTGCTACACTGAGGAGACGTTACGGTGTCTAAATGTTTAATAAAGTTGTTATTTGTTTTATTTCCATACAAAAAGTATTCTCGTCGCTTCATACCGTTACGATTGAACCACTGGTGGCAGATGGAGTATCCTGGCGATGCTTTTCATACTTTTCTGGACCTTGACAGTGTTAATTACTTGGCAGTCAATGAGACAGTCACAAGCCTTCCGGTTCTCATCCAAAATATCTTAACTTGTGTTCCGAAGACTAACAAAACTTTTACGGGTTCGAAATCTACATGATTAAGTGATTAATGGAAATTTTCATTTTGGGGTGGAGTATCCCTTTAACTAGTGATGCACCGATTTTGAATTTTCATGGCTGATACTGATGTTATTTTACAAGCAAATGGGCCGATACTGATACATGTTGCTGATTTAAAAAAAATACATTTTTAGGCAAGCGACAACCCAATGTTTATTACCTCTATTATAGGCTGAACTATTTGCAGCCATTTGAGCTAATCACTGTATTTTAGTCAAGATCCAAACAAAGATGCTACAGACATGTAGCATGAGCATTTTCTATTTAATTTGGAGATGGGCTAAAAGAGGCGCGCATCCACTCTCTGACAGCAGGTGGCGCTTATGGAGCAGCAGAGATACAGTATTTCCTTGGTTATTGCAGTTTAAAAAAAGTAGCACAGCACTAATAAAAAATACTTTAATATGCATTATACAGAGACAAGATGAAATGGAAATACCACCTAATTCAATTCAATATTAAGGGTTTTCTTCCAGTTTCTTCCGCGCATAGTGAACACGGAGCTTGTTCTGCTGCTACAGTATAACGACTATTTACACACTTGTAATATTTCCACAAACTATACAATTTTGGAAAATGATTGCAATGTTTGTGTTAAAGCCTGGAACAGAGATCAGCTGGAAAAAAAAGTCTGGTTGCAAGTTGGGTATTTGGAGCAAAAACCAGTTGACTGGTGCAACATTGACAGCACTAATTAAAGAAAGGTTATCTAATTGTTCTTGTCTCGATTTGCTCTGTGTGTCCTGATAACTGCTTCGCTGACTGATAAACTAAGAAACTGAACTAATCCAGTTGAATGTCCAATCAAATATACCATTTTGCGAACCCGTTTGGTTAATTTACGGGATAGAAAATGTTAAATGCTCTAAATTAATTGACGAATGCATTGCATGTTCTGGTTTTAACCAGCTTTCAGAAATATGGGACGTGTTGTATTTACTGAAGTGCTTATGGCATGCAGAGCCACTGCCATGTGTTCTCACGCTCGTCCTGCAGTGCATTATGGGCTTTCGTTTGCACGTATCAAGATCAGATCTATGGGTTTTAAGCCGAACTTCGTCTCTTCAACTTTGGTTAGCTCCTTAGATGAAATAACCAAGATAACAGCTATGCTTGTAAATGTGTGCATCTATATGAAATATGTGGCTGGTTTATGGAGAACGGCTGCACATCTGTGTGTGTTTCAGGGACCCATGTGTGATCTGCTGTGGTCAGACCCGGATGATCGCGGTGGCTGGGGAATCTCTCCACGTGGAGCTGGTTACACGTTTGGACAGGACATTTCTGAGACCTTCAACCACGCTAACGGCCTCACGCTGGTGTCCCGTGCTCATCAGCTGGTCATGGAGGTGAGAGATTCACAGTCCAGCTCTTCAATAGGATGAAGATCATAATCAAATCCAATAAAACTACTTTTTCCCCCCCAGGGATACAACTGGTGTCATGATAGGAATGTTGTCACGATCTTCAGTGCGCCAAACTACTGCTATCGCTGTGGAAATCAGGCAGCCATTATGGAACTGGACGATACTCTTAAATATTCATTGTAAGTTGTGCATCTTATGGTAATATTTTAAATATGTGCTGTCATATAAATTCAAAAATGTAGTTGAAATCACATTTTATATTTCAGTTGGCTCACTTTAAGAATACAAATGAAGCTTATTTCTTAGACTATAGGGTTAAAAAAAATTTAATTGGCATTACTAAACCCACAATATTTTATTGCTGGCAATGCAAACCGTCTTTAATTTTAAAGTGAAGTTTTGTTTTCCACAAAATGCCATGTGCAAGGTTTTCTGAACACTCCCATGAGTGCACAATGTAATGTTTTCACAGCACTGGTGTTGGACACGAAATCCGATTGATTTTTGCCCACAATCAGTTGGATTTTTTCCAACTGATTTTTTTGTTTTAAGAATATTCCAGGTCTGGAAAAGTATGGAATTGTATTTAAGAATTTCCAGCTCTGGAAAAGTATGGAATTGTATTTAAGAATTTCCAGCTCTGGAAAAGTATGTAATTGTATTTAATAATTTCCAGCTCTGGAAAAGTATGTAATTTTATTTACGAATTAACCTGGTCTGGAAAAGTATGGAATTGTATTTAAGAATTTCCAGGTCTGGAAAAGTATGGAATTTTATTTAAGAATATTCCAGGTCTGGAAAAGTATGTAATTGTATTTAAGAATTTCCAGCTCTGGAAAAGCATGGAATTGTATTTAAGAATTCCCAGCTCTGGAAAAGTATGGAATTGTATTTACGAATTAACCTGGTCTGGAAAAGTATGGAATTGTATTTAAGAATTTCCAGGTCTGGAAAAGTATGGAATTGTATTTAAGAATTAACCTGGTCTGGAAAAGTATGGAATTTTATTTAAGAATTTTCCAGGTCTGAAAAAGTATGGATTTATTTCAAAGAATTTTCCTGGTCTGGAAAAATATGGAATTGTATTTAAGACTTTTCCAGGTCTAGAAAAATATGGAATTTTATTTAAGAATTAACCTGGTCTGGAAAATTATGGATTTTGTAAAAATAATTTTCCAGGTTGAGAAAAGTATGGATTTTTTTAAAGAATAATTTTCCAGGTCTGGAAAAATATGGAATTTTATTTAAGAATTTTCCAGGTCTGGAAAAGTATGGAATTTTATTTAAGCATTAACCTGGTCTGGAAAAGTATGGATTTAAAAAAAAGAATTTTCCTGGTCTGGAAAAATATGGAATTGTATTTAAGAAGTTTCCAGGTCTGGAAAGGTATGAACAAAAAAAAGAAAAGTATGCAAAAAAAAGTTTGTGTTTCCATACTTTTGCCCCTATTTAGTTTTTCAATGATAGAAAATTAAGAATTTAATGAAAATACATTTATCGTACAAGAAGTGAGGTTTCATGGCAGCTGTTTAATGATTATCAAATGAATGAATGAAATCAAGGTGCACTTTTTCGTTATGCAAAAATGCAGGTTATAAGTATTTTGGTTTTAGCACCATATTACATTGCCTCAATGATCTTTGCAACAATAAAAAAAGTAAAATAAAGCCTGTGGTAAACATAACTTGACGATACTTTTACGTTTTGTTCTACAATGTTTAACCGCACACACTCACAGCCCAAACGTTCTTATCTAGTTACTTATTAAAAACATTGTTTTAAAATGTTTTTAGTTTTGGGCATGGATGTTTAATTTACATTGTAGAACAAAACGTAAAAGTATCGTCAAGTTATGTTTATCACAGGCTTTATTTCACTAATACATTGAAAACCCCCAATATAAAAGCCCATAGGAAAACCTTGAAGGAACCCGCAGCGAATTACTCTTCCGGGTTCTGACATCATAGTCCCCCCCCTCTATTGACCATTCATGCTGGTACAACCATAGAAATGTATAGGTAGATTTCCCATTCGACCGCACCAAGCACGCAGATGCGTCCGCCATCTAAATAAGTCTACCTATACATATCTATGGTTGTACCAGCATGAATGGTCATGTGACATGCACTCGTTTAAACGGGGCCTAAATTAATTTTTATGATTGGAAATCATAGGGCCTTACTTCATGAAGATCAACCTATAAATGTCTTGCTGCATATGGATATGAGAGAGAATAAATGACTGAAAAAAACTGACAGATATGAGAACTGTGGTAAAATGTGCTTAATTGCCATTCAAATGTGGGAAAATTCTGAATAGTGCTAAAATGATGCTTCATTATCATGCCTTTATCATGCAAAATATATGTCCTTTCTCATTTGAACAGCGAGCTGTGCATTTAAGCATCTTTTCTTCTTTTCCCCAGCCTTCAGTTTGATCCAGCTCCTCGACGCGGAGAGCCTCACGTCACCCGCCGCACCCCCGACTACTTCCTATAAGCGAGCGCTGGCCTGTCAGGAGCAAGCGGAAAATTATGACCAATCCAAACGTGTATATACAATGGGGAAATATTCTGACACGACACTAACACGGACCAAAATGTGCCATACAAGCATTTAATGCCCACATCCGATCGCTCCGTCTCAGTACTGCTACCAAGTGTCTCGTTTTAGCCTATAGTGCAAATTGCCTGCTGTATACGATGAATAGAGATGTTCCCTTTCGTTCTTCAATTGTAAATTACTCTTGAGTAAAGAAAACAAATGTAAGTGACTAGCTTTCTCTCTCACGGTATCACTGGATAAATTAAGTTGGCATGTGAAAAACGGTAATATTTTATACAAGCCAGGACAAGCTGACGTCCTTTCCTTAGCTTCACAAAAAACAAAAAAATTAATTGGGAAGGAAAGTTAAAACCGAAGGACGTGCCTCTTCCTCTCTGGGAGTGTATATGGACTTTACCTCCGTCTTATCTTACCATTTTCTTTTCTGTTACCTGTCTTCTGTGTATTCGTCAATAAGTGATAGCCTCCTCTTTGGTGTATTTGAACTAATAAACTACTTTTAATCGCAAGCTACTCAGAATTGCTACTACACAAGTTGTGCTTTTGTTTGAAATTGATGGTATTCATAATGAAACAATACTGACAATGTGAAATGGGACATATCCGCAGCCACAAATAATGTAGAGTTGTGTTTTGTGTTATTTTACGTTAAGAATTGACCGGATCATTTTTCAAGGTTTGACTGATTAGCAAGTTGTAACTACACTCTCTTGCTGTAAAGAGCTTCATTCACAGACAGTCATAAATATCATAATCATGACTTTGATTACATCCTTTACCAGCAGGGCTGGATTGGTAACCGTGCACTTTCCAGGTGGAATATATGTTATTTATTTAGCCAAGCTTTGTCACGCAGGTACAGCGAGCAGCCGGTGTATCCTGTTTAGTCTCCTGTATTGACGGCGTAAACCACCCAATAACAAAGCCCTATAGATGGAGCGATGGCGTATTTTGCTCCGCCTACACAAAGATCGCTTTTAAAAATATTTGTAAACCCCCGTCTGTGAAACCGGGCCCTAAGGTAATAAAAAATGTTTTAAATAGCTTAAAGTAACTACAAATGAGCATGTAAAGCAAATATCTTTCAAATAAATTGCCCCCGATCTGCTCAATGTTCCCCGTGACCTGTCTGCATCTTTGGGACGGGTATTATTCACAATATTCATTTAGTTCCTTCTGCTTGAAGATTGGGATGCATCACATGGTAAAGGAGTCGAAGCAAATCTCCAGATATTAGGCCTGAAGTCCGAGCTGAATGTAAGTTTTGTCACTGCCCAGAATATCACACACACATCACAACAGCACTTTCGTCAGGTCTTGCATTATGAACTGTTATGTAACATTTACATGCATGTTAAGCAGCATTACTGGGTGAACAACTGGCAAGACTGCAGCACCTAGCTGTTTTAGAGGTGGATTATTAAGTTATGAAATATATTAATGAGAATAACAAACTGATAAATCATTCACACTAAGACCAGGGCATGTTTTAGAATTTAAAATATAATTTATTTTAACCAGAACAGATCAATGTAATGCACCCTTGATGAATGAAAATATCAAATTAAAAACTTTTTACATTATTATAGACAGCTAAATAATCTCAAATAAAATGAATCATGTATACAGCATGGTAGCATTTGTTGTATTCAGTGTAAATGGAAATGGAAAAGGTTACAGGTTACTGTAACTGATTACATTTGGTATAGTTATTCTTCACAAATAAAGCAATATGCACTTACCCAAATAGAAAATCAAATTAGGATGTGTCCTTTTCTAAACTCCTGAAAAATTGGGGTCTCATATTTCAGAGCAGTCAATGCAATTTATGACACAAATCTATTCAATCTCCCTCTCTGTGTGTCTGTCTCTGTGTGTGTGTGTGTGTCTGTGTGTGTCTTTCTCTCTCTCTGTGTGTGTGTCTTTCTCTCTCTCTGTGTGTGTGTGTGTGTGTGTGTGTGTGTGTGTGTGTGTGTGTGTGTGTGTGTCTGTGTGTCTGTCTGTCTGTGTGTGTGTCTGTCTGTCTGTGTGTGTGTGTGTGTGTGTGTATGTCGGTGTGTGTATGTCTGTGTCTGTCTGTTTCTGTGTGTGTGTGTGTGTGTGTGTGTGTCTGTCTGTTTCTGTGTGTGTGTGTGTGTGTGTGTGTGTATGTCGGTATGTGTGTATGTCTGTGTCTGTCTCCGTGTGTGTGAGAGTGTCTGTCTGTATGTCTTTGTGTGTGCGTCTGTGAGTGTGTGTTTGTGTGTGTCTGTCTGTGTGTGTAAATATGAATGTTAACAATTACAAAGAGGGTTACATCTGAACAAGTAACTGTAATTGAATTACATATTTTTCATTATTCTCAGTAACTAACAGATTACAGTTACACTTATTATGGGTAACACTTTATTTTAAGGTGTCCTTATTACATATAATTACATGCAATAACCCTAAAACCAACCCCTAAACCTATAGTAAATGTGTTGTTAATGAATATTACTCCGTACTCAAATGTGTAATCACACTGTAACAAAGACACCTTAAAATAAAGTGTAACCTTATTTGGTAATTAAATTCCAATGCAACTCGTTACCCTCCAACACTGAATTTGGCTTTCATTTTTATGCTGGCTTAATAAAAACATTGAGAAGGTTGATTCTCAAGTCTTATAGAAAAGCATTTGCACTGAAAAGTATCCCAATTATGCCACATGTAACGAATAAAGTCCTGTCAGCTGGTGCATGATATTACAGCACTGCCATTGATATCCATAACCAGCTCCATGCAGAAACACAAGTGCTCTTAGCTGATTGCCGGCTCTTTCTCCTCCACATTCAGCACTGTGTTGGTGAGAAGGCCGGCCTCCTCCAGGCTCACATCTGCAGCGGCGATCAGCTCGGTCCTGGGGTACGATGTACACAGCGTGTAGAGAGCAGGGTGGTACCCTGTCTTCATCATCCAGTCAAGAAGCAGCTGATGATGATAAGACACAAACATGACCTTTTCATCTTCTCTACTCAAACCAGACCAGATCAATCAGGGAGACTCACCAGAGAACTCCAGGTTTTGAGGAACCTCCTGCAGATCGTTCTTCCGCTTGGACATCTTAGAGCTATTTTTACAACCTGTCAGTGAATTACAGAGCTATAAATGCATGCCTTCACAGAAGACAGTAGCAGTTATTATTGGGCCATGATCTGTTTCTTGTTTTTTTCTTATTTTCTGTTGTGTAAGTTCACTCACCCCCTCAGTATCTGCTGATGGCTCGTCAGGCAAAACTATGACCTGTAACAGAAGAAAAAAACTAATTTCTTCCACACAGGACCTTAACCACAGTGTCTGCACGTGCTACATAAATATACAGTTGTGCTCAGAATTATTGCCCCTTCCCTTGGTTAAATATGAGCAAATAATGCGCTGGGATAAAAAAAACACTGCATTGTTTATACTTTTGATCTGTGGTTGAAATAAAATACCTTCTAATCTAAATATGAAAAGATGATCGCGTCACGTGTGCCGCTTGAACCGAGGCACCACAGAGATCTGTCACTGCACCTTTGTCCTTTTTATACATGCAATATGCAAGTTGAATAGCATGCTGAAGATTTTTCTCTTGTCATATATTTTTAAGGCTTTTTGACCTTAAGACTCAATTTTTTTTTGCAGTTATCCAGCTGTGATCCTCGGAGAGTCTTTGGCCACTCAAATACTTATGATCAAAACTGTATGTCTACAAGAGCGCTTTTCCAAGAAAACCCCTTATATTCACCTTCTTCTGCTTGGGCAGTTTCTGTTGGACCGGATCGTGGGTAACGGTCTGAAGATGCTTGCGTCTCCTTCTGGCTCCTTGATTAGGATTCTCGTCTACATCAGCATCACCACACATCTGGTCCTCTTCCCCCTGAACCATATCATAGGTGCAATCACTAATCTAGTGACTAATATAGTGTGGTTTCATGGAGTTCTGTTTTTTAGATGCTCGCATAAAATTCAAAGCATTAATGTTTGCCTACAAACCACCTCTGGCTCTGCACCCCTTTAACTAACTAACTACTTCAGACTCATGTGCCTCTAGAAGCTTGTTCTGCAAGTGACAACGCATTATTGTTCATCCCAGAGAGCCACAGAATCACTTTCAGACTTTTATATTTAAAGGAACACTCCACTGTTTTTGGAATTAGGTTAATTTTACAACTCCCCTAGAGTTAAACAGTTGAGTTTTACAGTTTTTGAATCCATTGAGCCGATTTCTGGGTCTGGTGGTAACACTTTTAGCTTGAAGTAGTCCCCTGCTATATCATAACTACACTGAACAACATTATAAACGCAACACTTTTGTTTTTGTCCCCATTTTTCATGAGCTGTACTCAAAGATCTAAGACTTTTTCTATGTACACAAAAGGCCTATTTCTCTCAAATATTGTTCATAAATCTGTCTAAATCTGTGTTAGTGAGCACTTCTCCTTTGCCGAGATAATCCATTCACCTCACAGGTGTGTCATATCAAGATGCTGATTAGACAGCATGATTATTGCACAGGTGTGCCTTACGCTGGCCACAATAAAAGACCACTATAAAATGTGCAGTTTTATCACACAGCACAATGCCACAGATGTCGTATGTTTTGAGGGAGCGTGCAATTGGCATGCTGACTGCAGGAATGTCCACCAGAGGTGTTGAATTGAATGTTCATATCTCTACCATAAGCGTCTCCAAAAGTGTTTCAGAGAATTTGGCAGTAAATCCAACCAGCCTCACAACTGCAGATCACGTGTAACCACACCAGCCCAGGACCTCCACATCCAGCATCTTCACCTCCAAGATCGTCTGAGACCAGCCACCCGGACAGCTGCTGCAACAATCGGTTTGTATAACCAAAGAATTTCTGCACAAACTGTCAGAAACCGTCTCAGGGAATCTCATCTGCATGCTCGTTGTCTTCATCAGGGTCTCGACCTGACTGCAGTTGGTCGTCGTAACTTGAGTGGGCAAATGCTCACATTCGATAGCGTGTTCTCTTCACAGATGAATCACGGTTTTCACTGTACAGGGCAGATGGCAGACAGCGTGTATGGCGTCGTGTGGGTGAGCGGTTTGCTGATGTCAACATTATGGATTGAGTGGCCCATGTTGGCGGTGGGGTTATGGTATGGGCATGCATATGTTATGGACATTGATGGCATTTTGAATGCAGAGCGATACCGTGACGAGATCCTGAGGCACATTGTTGTGCCATTCATTCACGACCATCACCTCATGTTGCAGCATGATAATGCACAGCCCCATGTTGCAAGGATCTGTACACAATTCCAGGAAGCTGAAGGTAATAAAACATCCCAGTTCTTGCATGGCCAGCATATTCACCGGACATGTCCCCCATTGGGCATGTTTGGGATGTTCTGGATCGGCGTATACGACAGTATGTTCCAGTTCCTGCCAATATCCAGCAACTTCACACAGCCATTGAAGAGGAGTGGAACAACATCCCACAGGCCACAATCAACAAGGAGATGTGTTGCACTGCGTGAGAGAAATGGTGGTCACACCAGATACTGACTGGTTTTCGGACCCCCCCGATACAGTAAAACTGCACATTTTATAGTGGCCGTTTATTGTGGCCAGCCTAAGGCACACCTGTGCAATAATCATGCTGTCTAAGCAGCATCTTGATACACCACACCTGTGAGGTGGATGGATTATCTCGTTCACTAACACAGATTTAGACAGATTTGTGAACAATATTTGAGAGAAATAGGCCTTTTGTGTACATAGAAAAAGTCTTAGATCTTTGAGTTCAGCTTGAAACAAAAGTGTTGCGTTTATTTTGTTCAGTGTAGTTATGATCTAGCTGGGGACTACTTTCAGGCGCTGCGTTATATCATTGCGCCTGCTGTACACATGGTACAGCAGCAAAGTTCCTTTATTATTACGCCGGAACGAGAGTATAGTTCCTAGCCACATCGGCTTAGAAAATCACAACTTTCATTTTCAGTCAGTCTTAGTACACGATGTAACTACAGAAGAGTCAAGCTTTAAATAGGCAAAATATCAAAACTCTTCGGTCATTTTTAAGCGAGGTACTAACGATCTAATTTGATTCAATGATCTATGCTAAGCTATGCTAAAGGTGCTAGTACCGACAAACCCGGAGATCGGCTGAATGGATTCGAAGACAGTAAAACTCAACTCTTTAACTCTAGGGGAGTCGTAAAATGAGCCAATTTCCAAAAAACGTGGAGTGTTCCTTTAAATGTTCCCTCCGGGTGGAATGACCTGCCCAACTCAATCCAGCAGCGGAGTCCTTAGCCATCTTCAACTTCTCAACATCATCTTTACCTGACCCTCTAACTCTAGCGCTCTCTATTCTAATTCTATTCTTGAAATAAAATGGCCCATTTAGACTTGCACTCTATTTATTTACTAGCTGCTTGTTTTCTTAAATTATCTTGCATATTATTGCTCTTTTGATTGCCTTCATTTGTGAGTCACTTTGGATAAAAGCATCTGCTAAATGACTAAGTGTACTTTAATGCTTATTTTTAATTGTTTAAAATAGACAAATGGAAGAAGTCATGTCCTGGTGTATGTGGTAGGTGATAATGTGCTTGCTCACGCCGATAGGTAAACCCCGGCTCAGTTTCCAGGTCTCTCCTGTCATCCGATGGTATCTTTCCATCCTCTGCTGGAGTAACACGCTCTGCCTCGGCTTCATCACACTTTCTGTATAATCAGATGTCTTCATATGAGGAGAAACCACACGGGTATCGTTAGAATATGATATTTATATCTACAGTGGGACATTAATATTGATTCTCTTATAAAGGCATGTGTTGGACCTTGTCATTGTGTTGATGCTGTTGAACTCTTCTAACTTGCTCTTGTTTCTGTCTGTTGGATTCAAGCACGGGGCCTGCGAGATACCTCAACTTCAGTTATAAAAATAAGCTTACAGTAAATACACAAACATCAGATTGTCATCTGAAAGTACGCACTGTCTGGGAGCTCTTGGCACACTGGAAAGAAGACATATTTGAGCCTCGGGAACATGTAAGCCAGCCATGTGCAGATGGCCAGGAATATGAACCCGCGTCCAGCCAGCTTCAGAGCATCTTTAACACCTTTAACACACGTATAGCACCTGTCCTATTCAATCTGAGCTGCTTTTCAGGATTTATAGCAATGATCTCAAAATAAGAGCAGTTTTCAATTCCAATGAAGGCATTAGGATTCAAAAAAGCCATTATAATTTGATAAACAATACGATTATGTGATGATATTTTTTCTTGCTCTCCTAAAAGTGAGCTTAACATGATTAAAATCTAGATTTTCTGCTTTCATTTTTATTTTTTTGCCAGAATAATTATTATCATTATATAGGGTCTTACCAATCAACGAGTGTTTCCATGAAAAGAAGCAAAATCCTGCCAGTAAGACACACAACACAACACATCTGTTAGACATGTCGGCAGTGTTACAAAACACAACACGGAAGCGACACGTTTCAAAATAAAAGCCAGTAAGTGTGTGGGCGTGGGCAGAACGAAGGGGCGTTTCCGAACGCGTTACGTGACTTGCTTGCGTCACTGTGATAGCTGCGTTTCGAGGTGGCGTCATTTTCATGTTTTTGGGGGAAAATTTCACAAACATGAGGTGTCATTCATCAAATGTCATTCATTTTCTTTAAGAGACCAAGGACTACTGCGCCAGTTTGGAGAAAATTGTTAATAAAAATAAAATAACAAAGAAGACTTTTTCACGAATATGCCGTTTTTGATTCATGAATCAATAGTTTGTACATTCGGGCATGCTGTTATGGAAATGTTTTTAAACTGTTGTATATTTTGTTCTGGTCAATAAAAAAAGGCATAATTTTCATGTTTAAAGACACCCACACGTTTGAAGTGTCATCGTTTGCTCTGCAGAGACCCCACATTATGAAGATAATGCTGAAATACATAAACAGATGTATTACCAGACTGTATAGACCTTACTGCATTGAGCTTTATACTGCTTGCTCTAGTTCAGTTAATTATGTTAACTAATTCTTCATTTTTTATTTGTCTTCTGTTCTGTGTTGTAACGGATCCATGCAAATTTCAGCAGCAAAATCACAGTCGTAGAATATTAAAATGAAGGAACAATAAAACCTAATTCAACTGAAAGATTTCATACTCTGAGACTCTCTGCAATCTTTCAAATTAAAGTAATTTTATTACTCTGTGACTGCCATCTTGCTGCTGAAATTATGGATCTGTTACAACACAGCAGAAATAAACCGAGTCATACCAGTTTCATTCAATTAATATAGGTAATTAGGTTTATATTACATTTACATTTAGTCATTTAGAAGATGCTTTTATCCAAAGTAACTCACAAATGAGTACAATAGAAGCGATCAATATCAACAGAAGAGCAATGATGCAGGAGCTATAACGAGTCTCAGTTAGCCTGACACAGTACACATAGCAAGTTTTTTTTTATAGTTTATTATATAATACATTATATAATTTGGACAATATGTGAAAATCTGGAATCTGAGGATGCAAAAAAATCTAAATATTGAGAAAATCATCTTTAAAGTTGTTCAAATGAAGTTCTTAGCAATGCATATTAATAATCAAAAATTAAGTTTTAATATATGTATGGTAGTAAATGTACTAAATATCTTCATGGAACATGATCTTAATATCCTAATGGTTTTTGGCATAAAAAAAATCGTCCGAGGCTTTTATTATGAAAACAGTTGATTTTATCTGTCAATCATTGTCAGTGTGAATTGTCCAATCACCGCTGTGGTCCCGCGCTGGTCTGAGCTGTGTGTGCTGTGATTGGCTGCAGAAGATCTCTTCGATCATGGCGGACGAGGTGTCACGAGCTCAGAGCGCGCAGCCGGGAGGAGACACGATCTTCGGCAAAATCATCCGCAAAGAGATTCCTGCCAACATCATCTACGAAGACGATCAGGTGCGGTTTGTCTGTGCAGCTGACATTAAAATGCGCTTCAGCGACAACCATAAACTCTGTTATCGATGCATCTGCACAGTTCAGCTGGAATCGAGGAGATCTGGAGATGTGCCATATCTGTGTGCTAGTGCACGTGTTGACTTGTGCATGGCGATTAATGCATGCTTTTAGTTGCACATAAGCTGTATTATTTGTATGCTTTTTAAATGTATAATTCACACACCTAGTTGTATGTATAATGCACGTTGTTAAACTTTCTCTGTTTGTGTATTAGTGTATTGCCTTCCATGATGTGGCCCCTCAGGCTCCCACACACTTCTTGGTGGTCCCCAGAAAGCCCATCACTCAGATCTCTAAAGCAGAGGACGCTGATAAAGAGGTCAGTGTTAAACTGAGACTGAAGTTACTGCGTCACTAGCCACAGACCTCCAAAAGCATCTAGTGCCCATTGATTACCGTAGTATTTTCATATTCGTGGCTTTGTTTCTGAAGTACTTTCTTTGTTTTCTCCATGATAAACAGTTCTGCATTGAGTCAAGACACCTTCTAGCTCGTTATACAGATTGTTTCAAAGCAGCCTAACAGTAATACACTGGACAGAAACACAAGCAGTGGAGGCTTGTGGGGCAAGATAATGACAATAGCACCCACTAGTGTAAACATCATCATCATAGCAATTTGAGGAGTGCATAAAATGGCAATTGCAGTAATTAAGCATAAATGTGTATTAAGTGTTACACATCCAACATGCATAAACAGATTAAAATATTGAAGTGCTAGAGAGCTTGAAAAATTTGGGTAAATAGGCCTATGCATGAAACACAAATGAATTAAATATAAATTAATTATACTCTAAAATAAAATAAACAGCATAAACAATAAATATTGGTGTTGAGTTCTGCACTCATTGATTATAACAGTTTTTCTTTATTTGCCAGAAATGATAAATAACATGATAAATAAGTTTGCTTTACCTGTTTAACTAATAATTCTTATTATGGTTATAACTAAATAAAAACATTAAACAAAGTAATAATTCTTGATAATGATTATTATAAATGTATTTGACAGAAAACTGCAGATTGACCTGTTAACATGCAGGAGGCTTATAACTGTGATTGTTTAGAAAGGTCTATGGATTAATTAAAAATGATTATGATTAAAAACCGTTAATGGTAATTTCTTAATTTTGGTCAGGAAATGTTATGCATCCACCGAGAGGACTGGAGAAAAAGTGTTATTTTACTTATTTTTACCCAAAATAAGGTGTAGTGAGTAGCTATATATATATATATATAATGTGAACACAAAGGGTATAGTTTAAGCAAAAAAGGAACAATTACAGAAGTAAATCT
The DNA here is from genome assembly GCA_027422405.1 of Ptychobarbus kaznakovi. Classification (NCBI taxonomy): domain Eukaryota; kingdom Metazoa; phylum Chordata; class Actinopteri; order Cypriniformes; family Cyprinidae; genus Ptychobarbus; species Ptychobarbus kaznakovi. The sequence continues at coordinate 75,315 of JAPDDN010000103.1, forward strand.
CAGTTAAGCAACATCACAACAACATATTTTAACAACAGAGGAAAAAAAGACTGCTACAAGAATCCTCTTTTCTGTGATTTCGTGACTTCTCTGATTGGTAGATTGAAGGCTCTTTTCCTGGATTCAGTTATTAAACAATTGAAAAGTTATTAAAAAACAGTTTTTCCGGTCTAGTTTCGCCAGCTTTATTATTGAGGCAGTTTTTAGAGCTGCTGGTGAACGTCTGTTTTGAAGTGTCATGCTTGTTTATATCGGCACAGCTGCTGGGACACCTGCTGATCGTTGCTAAGAAGTGTGCGGAGGAGGTGGGCTTGCCCCGAGGATATCGAGTGGTGCTCAATGAGGGTTCTGACGGGGGTCAGACCGTTTACCACGTTCACCTCCACGTGCTGGGGGGTCGTCAGCTGGGATGGCCTCCTGGCTAACTGCTTCTCTCAGGATATAACTGTATGTCATTGTTCGCCATAAGTCAGGTTAATTGTTGCATGTAAAGCAGGAGTCCATCAGAAATACAACTACATCAATAAAAACCATTAAATGCTGCTGTGTGGAGTCATTATTTCAGTCCAGCCACAAATGTTTTTGGTTGTTTGCTGGAGTGTCTTTTGAATGTGTTATGAATTGTTAGACTTGAGAAGTAAACATACAGATAAAGGTGATGTTGAGCACCCAATGATTAAAGGGATGGTTCAATCAAAAATTAAAATTCTCATCATTTACTCACCCTCATGTTGAACACAAAAGAAGACGTTGAAGAATGACATCTAACAAACAGTTGCTGATTACCGTTGACTTCCACAGCATGGAAATAAAACACCATTGGCTACCATCAACTGTTTGGTGAGCAACACGTATCTTATTTTGTGTTCAACAGAAGAAATAAACCATTGTCAGCCGTTGCTTTAACTGAGCAACCGAGTGAATTAATGTATGAATGCTGACGGTCATGATACAACTTTGGATCATTACCTGAAATGGGTGTTTCTTGCATTACAGCACACTCATTTCATGTGTGTAAAATCACTTCGCTGAGGTTAACAGGGAGAATGTCAAAAGTTGCATGCAGTTACAGGGATTGCTAAACCCCTAAAACAGTGGCCCTAGCGCTAATGAGTGAGAACATTCACCTTCAGTTGTTTGTATCGCATTTAGGTCATTTACCTGCCCTCATATTGTCCAAACCTCTGCTCTGACTTTTTTGGAGTACAGCAGAAGGTAGTGTTTTTTTAATTGAATTGAAAATGAGTCCAATTTTCCATTGATTTATGGACAGTTATTATTTGTTTTGTATTTCTACACATTACAGATAAAATGTCACGAGAATGAACAAACTTTACAGAATTTAAATTTTAACATTACATTTATTAATTTAACAGGTGTTTTTTTTGTCCAAATCGACTTAAAAATGAGGAATACAGCAAAGTGATTAATTTTTATTTTAAGGAAGCAATAAATACCAGAAGTGCTAATAATAAAGCTAAATCAAATCAAATCACTTTTATATTCACATCACCACAGCACGTGTGCCTTGGTGAGTGAAATTCTTGAGCGTGCTCCAGACAGTGCAGAAACAATTTACATATAGACAGTACATACTTACAGACTTATACAGATGACAATGTGCAGAATACACATACATATAGTCAGTACACACAGTGTACTTATATCTATATCTAAAAAAATTGCTTTATTAAAAGGTAAAAATCTATTTAAACTTAAATGAAAATATTAATTTTATCACTGATGTGGACGGAGCTCATATCAGAATATCAGAAACTGCAGCTGTCCACAGTATTCAGATATCAGCACAATAACACACTCTGCAAAATATCGTCTACTTATCGTTTTTTTTTCGTGAAGTATAATTTTTCGTGAAGTATATTTTTTTAGATATACTTGCCGTTATCAATACACATTATACACAAAATGTACACATTTTACATTATGTACACCTATATACACAATAGTATGCGAAAAAAATAAAAATGAAAATAAAAGTTGCAGCAGATTTACATAGGCCGGATATGCAATGTCATGGATGTGCGTTGCATGGTATCCAGTGGTAGCAGATAGATTGTTGTGTTTGTGCAGTGTGTGCGTGTAGTCCAGTTGAATAGCTAATACAAGCTACAACAGATGTATTAAGGAAAAGTGAACGCGCAGAAGAAGCAGGGTATAGTTAAGTGTTCGCAGAAGAGATGAGTTTGCAGCGAAACTTTTCAATATTTTCATCCCACCAGCAAAGAACAGTGAATGAACACGTCCTGGAAGTGATTTTGTGCCTCTCGGTGATGTTCCCACACAATTGGCCCTGTCCCAAATGGCACCCTAAACCCTCGCAGTCTTCCTCTGAGTCCGCACTTTCGTGAAGTAATGCCGCTTTGACTGTCGGGTAGAAGTCTGCTGCGAGGTTGCCCCAGTGAATCGAGGGCGCATAACAGCCGTGAAGGGGCGCTCGCGAGCACACTTCTAAATGCTAAAATGAGGAATGGGACACCCTACAGTCTCGTGGACTTAATGGACACACGCACGCAGTGGTAGGGGTGTGCGATATTGAAAAAAAATGATATCTCAATATTTTTTGGGATTTTTTCGATAACGATAATTAGACGATATTTTGCAGAGTGTGTTATTGTGCTGATATCTGAATACTGTGGACAGCTGCAGTTTCTGATATTCTGATATGAGCTCCGTTCACATCAGTGATAAAATTAATATTTTCATTTAAGTTTAAATAGATTTTTACCTTTTAATAAAGCAATTTTTTTCTAAAAGTCTACATCTTTTGAGTCAAATTTTTACATTTAATCAGTCAATTAAGATAATACACATTTAGGCTGTTACTAAACAAATGAAACCAGTATCATCAAAATGAATCTCTGCAGAAGCTGCATCTGAAGGTGTTTAGATGTATTCACACAGTTTAATGCAGCTCAGAGGGGCATAGAGTGCTTTAACCAGTTACAAATGCATCATTTGACGTTTTAAACATAAAACATTGAATACTGATATTTAAAATTATAAAAATATAAAAAAATATATATATATATACTTTAAATTTTAAATTAAATTGCCAGCAGGTGGCAACACGTCACAGTTAACAAGTGAGTCATTGCGACTGAACCGAATCATTTAAACGGTTCATTGATTCATTCATGAACGAATCACTGTCATGTTGCTCAGAGACGCAAAACATCGCTGTAACGATAGCTGTATGGAATAATTTTTGTCGGCGAAATGCAGAAAAAACTGGCAATATGGTGTCTAAAATGTAAGTCTCTTGATATTAGCTTATTGTTTATTGAACTGTTGTATAAAATCAATATCACAGTTGTAATCGTGCTTATTTTTTAAGAAAAAAATGATTATTACACAGGTGTGTCTCACGCTGGCCACAATAAAAGACCACTATAAAATGTGCAGTTTTACTGTATTGGGGGGGGGTCCAAATACCACTCACTATCTGGTGTGACCACCATTTGCCTCACTCAGTGCAACACATCTCCTTCTCATAGAGTTGATCAGGTTGTTGATTGTGGGATGTTGGTCCACTCCTCTTCAATGGCTGTGTGAAGTTGCTGTATATTGGCAGGAACTGGAACACGCTGTTGTTTACGCCGATCCAGAGCATCCCAAACATGCTCAATAAGTGACATGTCCAGTGAGTATGCTGGCCATCCAAGAACTGGGATGTTTTCAGTTTCCAGTAATTGTGTACAGATCCTTGCAACATGGGGCTGTGCATTATCATGCTGCAACATGAGGTGATGGTCGTGGATGAATGGCACAACAATGGGCCTCAGGATCTCGTCACGGTTCCTCTGTGCATTCAAAATGCCATCAATATCCATAACATACGCCTGTCCATCAGCAAACCGCTCACCCACACGACGCCATACACGCTGTCTGCCATCTGCCCTGTACAGTGAAAACGGTTTCTGACAGTTTGTGCAGAAACTCTTTGGTTATGCAAACCGATTGTTGCAGCAGCTGTCTGTGTGGCTGGTCTCAGATGATCTTGGAGGTGAAGATGCTGGATGTGGAGGTCCTGGGCTGGTGTGGTTATACACGGTCTGCAGTTGTGAGGCCAGTTGGATGTACTGCCAAATTCTCTGAAACGCCTTTGGAGACGGCTTATGGTAGAGAAATGAGGGGGTAAAAATGCAAAAGTGTACTGAACTTTATCCTTAGACTGTTGATCCATTCAAAAACGGTGCATCACTAAAAGTGAAAAATGTAATTACCATCACACACAATATTGATAATCAACACCAACACACATATTAACACTGAGTGAACACAAGCTGTATCCTAATTGTGAAGCTGTGTTCTTCAGAAGACTGAATGCATTACAGCGATCTGACAGAACCGGTCCCATTTCAAAGGCAGTCTCAAGATATATGCATGCTTTGTTTTCTGGGACTTAAAGATAACAAGTATTGGGTTTCAACTCGGATATCTAACATTAAAAATGTTAATAAATACATTTTTGTTCATGTTGACTTTTATGTTGCTAAATGCAATTCTATAGTAGTTTCTACTTTTTTATGTATATGAATGTGGACATATTTAGACAAGTTGTGAACCCTGTTTTGTTTTCAGACAGTTGCATATACTTTCACAGTTGCTAGGCGAGAAGCACATTGCGTAATAGGCTAGAACATCTCATGTGACAATGCAAGGTTT
>JAPDDN010000103.1:85000-109711 GCA_027422405.1 Ptychobarbus kaznakovi
TTATAGCTTCTTATTTTTAATTCTTGTTATTTTCTAGCCAACTGTTAATTGTAAGGATTTGTTGTGGAGTGAGGGGAACTAAAATAGCCTAGCTATGTTTACAGTGTTTATTATAATGTTTGTAATTCGCGTCGGCCTATTTCTGAATGAAATAATAAAATGCGACTTATAGGCTACTTTGTTTTATTTCTCTCTCGCTCTCTCTAAAAAACGTGTTTTTTTATACGTGTAGCTTATTTTAACCATGCAGCAAACCTTTTAAAATATTTTGATAAATTACTAAAAATAAATAAATAAGTGAATTTAAACCGTTTAACTGATTGTATGGGTCAAAATTATTATCGGTTGGTTAAAGGTTAATTAACATCCCTAATTTAAATGAACAATTTCACTCTGAAACATAACCATTTCTTATCGGACTACTGCTTTAATTGAGACATTTATTCAATAATGTCACTATAAACAGGAAAAAATAAATATGCCTAATCTTACTGGAGACATTTAATGTGAGCGCGTGATCTGAGCGGGATTCGGTTTACCGGTGAGCGCGAGCGGAACATTAGCGGAGCGTTTGCTTTGGCCGTGAACGACTGAGCGGAGCGCACACACACAAAGCGGAATATTGAACCGCTCCGCTTCGCTCACATGCTCTGGTTGCATCTTGTTTTGTTGGATTTGATTACTCACATATACATATAATATATATATATTTATGTATTTTGCCATATGTCTGTTCTAGAGACATGTTACAACTTTTTGGGAAAGGTCTAATTGGTTTCCTTTGGAAATATGTTTCAAATTCACACAGAATGCATTTATAACTGTAAAGGTCAAGGTTTCTTTATTTGTCACATAATAAATTATACAGGGTATAATCAAAAGTGAAATGTAGATCAAATCAGGTCCGCTCAGTGGACAGTGCAAAGAATAAAAATTATATAAAAGTAACACCACACAAGAGCATATATATATATATATATATATATATATATATATATATATATAGGTAAAAAAAGAAATAAAGAGTAAAATGTGTAATAGAATAAAGAAAAGTGCAAAACAAGATGTGCAAGACAAGTAAGATGTGCAAAAACAAGATGTGTAAGATAAAGCATGTCTGTTTGTGTCAAAATCGTGATTAAAATCGAAATCGGAAAAAAAATCAAAAAATCGTGATATATATTTTTTGTCCATATCGCACAGCCCTAGTTTGTGTGTGTGTTTGTGTGTGTGTGTGTGTGTGTGTTTGTGTGTGTGTGTGTGTGTGTGTGTGTGTGTGTGTGTGTGTAGGTGTGTTTGTGTGTGTGTGTGTGTGTGTGTGTGTGTGTCTGTGTCTGTGTCTGTATGTGTGTGTGTGTGTGTGTGTGTGTGTGTGTGTGTGTGTGTGTGTGTGTGTGTGTGTGTGTGTGTGTGTGTGTGTCTGTCTGTCTGTCTGTCTGTCTGTCTGTCTGTCTGTGTGTCTGTGTGTTTGTGTGTGTGTGTGTGTGTGTGCATGTGTGTGTGTGTAAATATTCAGATGTAACCAACTTTGCAATCGTTAGCATGTTCATAAGTAACTGTAATTTAATTACACATTTTCTCAGTAATCTAACAGATTACAGTTACATTTATTTTGTAATCATATTACGTAATTCCCTTACATGTAATTAGTTACTCCCCAGGACTGTATGTTATCTTCTAAATCAGTAATGACAGAAAATTCTGTCTTTCATGCACACTGAGCATGCTTTAATCAGTTTCTACACTTGAGCAGCAGCACGTTATGAGATCTGATGAGCGTGTCAGTTCATTTATTTTCCCTTCATTCAGATGATAATGTAGCAGTCGGGTATTCATCACTTCTACAAGCAAAATAATATTCATACCTCTTCTCATTAAAAAAGCAAAGACATCCAATTACTGTTACAATTTTCCCAATTGTTAATTCAAACTTTAAAAACTAAGCAAAACCTGAAACTCAATGTACCAAATCCCAGACTAAATCTGCAAAATGGCAAGAAGTTCCTGCTTCACACTCATGTTTTAACAGGTTGCATAAACCTACTGATGGGATGTTCATAGTAGTATAATATAACCCTCTACTGCATAGTGTTGCCCACAGGCGATGGAAAGTTTTTCTTATGCCCCATGTTAAGTGCATGTTTTTTTTAAATGATTGCTACCAATTAAAATTTTGAAAAGTATCAAAGAACAGTCCAATAAGGTGTGTGAGTCACTACCAAGCACCATTTGAAGGTGGGACGTCCTGTTCTGACACATGGTCACAGGAGCACGTGGTGTGAGAAGAAGGCAAGATTATTGGCTTTATCTTATTTAAAATGACATGAACTGTATATAAAAATATGTATGAAAAATATGTATGAAGACTTTTGTCAGGTTGCATGATTTTTTTATTTTATTTAGCATGTTCAGAAATTCAGTTTTTCACAAGCTTCCTCCAGGCATATGGTGATGGATGGGTCATACATTTGAGCAGATATGCTTTTATTCAAAGTGACTAACAAATGAGGAATACAAGAAGCAATTCATCCTAAAGAGGCAAATAACTCAAGTGCTCATAATACATACTTTCAGACATTGTTTAGAATAGTAGGTTACAAGTTACAAGCATTGAGGGATTTGGCATTCCAGGTGAGGGTGGGAAGATCATTCCACCAGCAAGGAACAGTGAACAAAAATGTTCTAGAAAGGCATGTTGTGCCTTTTTGCGATGGTACCATTAGGTGTTGCTCACTTACAGATCTCAGGCTTCTGGAGGGGATGTAGATTCGATAGAGTGAGTGGAAACAGGAGAGCGCGGAGCCTGTGGCTGTTCTGTACGCAAGCATCAATGTTTTGAACTTGATGCAAACCACAACCTGTAGCAAGTGCAGAGAGATAAAGAGAGACAATAAAGACAGAAGAGCATTGCCGTAGTCCAGCCTAGAAATTACATCATGTTGTGCAAGTTAAGTCAAGTAAAGTTACCTTTATTTATATAGCGCTTTTAACAATACAAATTGTAACAAAGCAACTGTACAATAGGAATATAGGTGTCAATAATGTAAAATGACAAGATTAAACGCCCATTTTTCAGTTAAAGGCATTTCATTATTGAATTCAGTGATGTCATTGTCCAGCTCAGTTCAGTTTAAATAGTATCTGTGCAATCAAGTTGGTGATATCGCTGGAAATGAAGTGTCCCCAACTGAGCAAGCCAGAGGCGACAACGGCAAGGAACCAAAACTCAATCGGTGACAGAATGGAGGAAAAACTTTGGGAGAAACCAGACTCAGTCGGGGGGCAGTTCCCCTTTGGCCAGATGAACCAGTAGTTTGTTCCAACTGCAGCAAAGTCAGATTGTAAGGGCTCCACTGGTTCCAGTGGTCTTTTCCCGATAGCTGTCTAGGTGACGAGGTCCTCACTGGGGATCTGTCTCTGGGGCTCATCTAGGTGTCCTGGTCTCCGTTGACGTTCAGAGCTGTAGAGGTTGTCTCTAGGTGCTGATCCAGCATCTGATCTGGATACGGACTGGATCTGGTGATTGCAGTGATCATCTGGGCTGGATAAGGACCAGATCGGGTGGCTACAGTGACCTCGGAATAAGAAAAAAAAGACTAATATTAGCGTAGATGTCAATCTTCTAACGATGTAACAAGTACATTGTGTTTTATGGGAAGTGTTCCCGGTTCCGGTTGACCTAATTAACGCAGCCTAACAATCCTTTAATCGATTTGAATATTATAAGCATATTAGTGTGTTAAGTGTATGCCAGGTTAAAGAGATGGGTCTTTAATCTAGATTTAAACTGACAGTGTGTCTGCCTCCCGAACAGTGTTAGGTAGATTGTTCCAGAGTTTGGGCGCTAAATAGAAAAAGGATCTGCTGCCTGCAGTTGATTTTGATATTCTAGGTATTATCAAATGGCCAGAGTTTTGAGAACGCAGTGGACGTGGAGGACTATAATGTGATAAGAGCTCGCTCAAGTACTGAGGAGCTAAACCATTTAGGGCTTTATAAGTAATTAACAAGATTTTAAAATCTATACGATGTTTAAAAGAGAGCCAGTGCAGTGTTGACATAACCGGACTAATGTGGTCATACTTCCTGGTTCTGGTAAGAACTCTAGCTGCTGCATTTTGGACCATCTGTAGTTTGTTGATCAAGTGTGCAGAAAAACCACCCAGTAAAACATTACAATAGTCCAGAGGTGGAAAGAGTACAAAAATATTCTACTCAAGTAAAAGTACCATTACATTACTGAAATTTTACTTAAGTACAAGTAAAAGTACCAGTCTAAAAATATACTCAAGTAAAAGTAAAAAGTAGCTCATTTAAAATTTACTCAGAGTAAAAATTACTTAGTTACATTTTAACAATGAGAGGGAGGAAAAAATGGGATAGACCAAAGGTGTCAAACTCAGTACCTGGAGGGCCACAGCCCTACACAGTGTAGATATTACCCTAATTAAACACATCTGATCCAGCTAAACTAATCATTTAGGCTTATTTGAAAACTACATGGTGTGTGTGTTGGAGCAGGGTTGGAAATAAACTCTTTAGGGCTGTGGCCCTCCAGTAACACCCTCCAGAGTTTGACACACCTGGGATATGGGCCTATAAATCTCAAACTAGGTGTTTTTAATTAAAGGAATCAGTTATTTAGAATAATAACACATTTAGGCTGTTACCAGGGAAATTAAATCAGTATCAACAAAATTAATCTTTGCAATGCAGAGGAAATGCAGAAGCTTCATCTGAAGTGGCATAGATGTATTTACACACTGACATGAATGCATTTAGCCTGCAGTTACAAATGCAGAAATAATGTTTTGATAAATAAGACATAAAATGTGACCCTGAACCACAGAACCATAAGGGTCCATTTTCCTAAATTGCGATTTATACATCATCTGAAAGCTGAATAAATATTTCCATTGATGTATGGTTTGTTATGATCGGACAATATTTTAAAATCTGGAATCTGAGGGAGCAAAAAATCCAAATATTGAGAAAATCTCCTTTAAAGTTGTTCAAATTAAGCTCTTAGTTTTGATATATTTACAGTAGGTATAAATTTACAAAATATATTAATGGAACATGATCTTTACTTAATATGCTAATGATTTGTGGCATAATAGAAAAATTTATAATTTTGACCCATACAATGTATTGTTGGCTATTGCTACAAATATACTCCAGCGACTTAAGACTGGTTTTGTGCTCCAGGCCAGGGTCACAAATGTTAAATAGTCATTTGAAATACAAAAATAAAAAGATACTTTAAATGTTAAATTAGAACCACCAGTAGGTGTCAGCAAGTCACTCATAAGTGAGTCATTGCGATTGAACAGAATCATTTAAACGGTTAATTCATTCAGGAACAAAACACGTCATTGCTCAGAGTCAGAGACGCAAAACTGTGTATGGTGGCTGTGTTTGGAATTATTTTTGTTGTCGAAATAGAGCAAAAACAGGCAATATGGTGTCCAAAACGCAAGTCTCTTAATTAACTTCTTGTTTTTTGAACTGTTGTAAAAAGAAAAACTACAGGCCTATGTATTCATGGTGCTTTTTTTGAGAAAAACGGCATTCTTCATGTGATGTTGACTTACTATATTAAATTATATAAATATATTCATTTTCTGCTTCTATATCTTCAATTTTGTGATCATTCTAAACGCATTTTAACAGACTAAATCACGCAGTGAAAGAAAGCACTCCAAATGCACGCGGATTAGTCTAATCTAACGTTATTAGATTTCACGGCACAATGTTTAGAGTGATTTGTTTGGTTTTTGGCAAAATACTGATAATGTCAAATCGCACATCGTTAAAACAACAATTACTATATTATCTCAGATGATATTGCACACCCTGCACCACTGTCTTTTTGGCTCATTTGTGCAAAACCTTTTGCTAAACCGTCAAAGCTTAATTTTAACCACCAATGCAACGATGCAAGTATTTACATTAACGTTACCTCTACATGCTTGCGAAGGGTTGATGTCGAGATGTTATAAGCTGCTAGTTCGGTCTCCCGAGGCAAACACAGCTTACACTGCATACTAGAGCATGAATATGGCCAGGGGTTCACTTCATTTCCTCCGAGTTCAACTTCAGCAGAGTACGACGGGGTTTGGTTTTCAGCTGGGTCTGCACCTTTAACGCCTGTCTTGTTCGTCTGCATCTTTCTTATGATTTTTAGCGCCAGTTTCTTCTTCTGCCCATTATTTGCTGCAGTTGTTTCCACGGAGCGATTTTTTTTACTCAGTAACGAATGTGTTTTAAAATGTAGCGAAGTACAATACTTCACACAAAATATACTTAAGTAAAAGTAAAATTACAGATTAAAAAAGTACAAGTACACAAAAAAGCTACTCAATTACAGTAACGCGAGTAAATGTAATTCGTTACTTTCCACCTCTGCAATAGTCTAACCTTGAGGTCATAAACGCATGAATTAGCATTTCTGCATTTGACGTTGAGAGCATATGTCGCAATTTAGATATGTTTTTAAGATGGAAAAACGCAGTTTTACAGACACTAGAGATATGGCTTTCAAATGAAAGATTGTAATCAAATAGCACACCTAGGTTCCTACCTGATGAAAAAGAATTGACAGAGCAGCCGTCAAGTGTTAGACAGTGTTCTAGGTTATTACTTGTGTGGTTTTTAGGTCCGAAAATTAACACCTCTGTTTTTTCAGAATTCAGCAGTAAGAAATTACTTATCATCCACTTTTTTATATAAACTATGCATTCCATAAGTTTCTCAATTTGGTGTGTTTCACCGGGCCGCGAAGAAATATAGAGCTGAGTATCATCAGCATAACGTGAAAGCTCACCCAGTGTTTCCTGATGATATTTCTCAAGGGTAACATGTAAAGAGTAAAAAGTAACGGCCCCAGTACTGAGCCTTGAGGTACTCCATACTGCACTTGTGATCGATATGATACCTCTTCATTCACTGCTACGAATTGATGGCGGTCAGATAAGTATGATTTGAACCATGCTAAGGCACTTCCACTAATGCCAAGAAAGTGTTCTAGTCTATTTAAAAGAATGTTGTGATCGATAGTGTTGAACGCAGCGCTAAGATCCAGTAGAACTAATAAAGAGATACAACCACGATCAGATAATAGAAGCAGGTAATTTGTCACTCTAATGAGAGCAGTCTCAGTACTATGATACGGTCTAAATCCTGACCAGAATTCCTCACAGATATAATTTACCAAGAAGGAATATAATTGTGAGGATGCTACCTTTTCTAGTATCTTTGACAGAAAAGGGAGATTCGAGATTGGTCTGTAATTAACTAGATCTTTGGGGTCAAGTTGTAGTTTTTTAATGAGAGGCTTAACAACAGCCAATTTGAAGGTTTTGGGGACATATCCTAATGACAATGATGAGTTAATAATAGCCAAAAGAGGATCTATGACTTCTGGAAGCAGCTCTTTTAGTAGTTTAGATGGAATAGGGTCTAACATGCATGTGGTTGGTTAAGCTGATTTAACAAGTTTATACAATTCTTCCTCTCCTATAGTAGAGCATGAGAGGAATTGTTCCTCAGGGGATCTATACTGCACTATCTGATGTGATACTGCAGCTGGCAGCTGCATTGTTAGAATTTTATCTCTGATAGTATCGATCTCGGAAGTAAAGTAGTTCATAAAGTCATTACTGCTGTGCTCTTGGGAAATGCCAACACCTGTTGATGCTTTATTTTTCGTTAATTTAGTGACTGTATTAAATAAATACCGGGGGTTATGTTTGTTTTCTTCTAGAAGAGACGAAAAGTAATCAGATCTAGCAGTTTTTAATGCTTTTCTGTAGGATAGGGTACTTTCCCGCCAAGCTATACGAAATACCTCTAGTTTTGTTTTCCTCCAGCTGCGCTCCATTTTCCGGGCTGATCTCCGGGTGCGAGTGTGCTCATTATACCACAGAGTCAGACTATTTTCTTTGATCTTCCTTAAGCGTAAAGGAGCAACTGTATCTAAAGTGCTAGAAAAGAGAGATTCCATAGTTTCTGTAATATCATCATGTTTTTCTGCGCTGTTGGATGTGCTGAGGAATTGAGATAAATCAGGAAGATTACTTACAAAGCAGTCTTTTGTGGTAGAAGTGATGGTTCTACTATATTTGTAAGAAGGAGTAGAATTGAAAGATTTAGCTATATGGAGTTTACACAAGACTAGATAGTGATCTGATATATCATCGCTTTGCTGCAGAATTTCAACACCATTAACATCAATTCCATGTGACAGTATTACATCTAAAGTATGATTTCGACATGAGTAGGTCCTGACACTTGTTGTCTAACCCCGAAAGAGTTCAAAATGTCTATGAATACTGATCCTAATGCATCTTTATCATTATCAACATGAATATTAAAATCACCAACAATTAAGACTTTATCTGCAGCCAGCACCAACTCTGATTGAAAATCACCAAATTCTTTAATAAAGTCTGTATGGTGCCCTGGTGACCTGTATACAGTAGCCAATACAAACATCACATGGGATTTATCATTAATACTTGATCCTCTGGATAATGTTATATGCAGCACCATAACTTTAAACAAGTTATACTTAAAGCCTGCCCTCTGAGAAATACAGAGAATGTTGCTATAAATTGTAACAACACCTCCCCCTTTGCCTTTTGAACGTGGATTACTTTTGAAACAGTAATCTTGGGGGTAGACTCATTTAAAGTAATGTATTCATCTGGTTTTAGCCAGGTTTATGTCAAACAGAGCACATCTAGTTTATGGTCAGTGATCAAATAATTTACAAAAAACTGATATTCAATAAGCCAAGCTTTATCATTTGTTTCTCTGTGTTATTTATATTTTTAATTTGTTGAAGTCTAATCAGGCCTTGTTTGCAGCTTGTTGTGAAGCCTCTGTATTTGCTCTGGTGAAGTCTTCTCTTAATTGTAAACATGTAAACAGTCCGGTTGCACCAGCTATACGTAAGTTACACCTTGGCCTAGTTTTGACCTTAATGGGCACTAAGTTACAACTTACGAATATTTGTTCGTTGCACCATTACACTTAGTTGAAGTGTAACTCTACGTATAAACTAAATATTTACGGAAGCCTCTGGTCAGGGGTAACAGTAAGGAATAAAATATCAGACTGAGTGAATTGCGTCCTCAGCCCACTCCTGTACTCCCTGTACACACACGACTGTACAGCAACACACAGCTTGAATGTCATCGTCAAATTTGCTGATGACACAACGGTGATAGGCCTGATCACCGACAACGATGAGACGGCCTACAGAGAGGAGGTGAGTACCCTGACTAAATGGTGTCAGGAGAACCACCTCTCACTCAACATCGACAAGACCAAGGAGCTGGTGGTGGATTACAGGAGACAGAGCAGAGAACACACACCCATCACCATCGACAAGACACCTGTGGAGCGGGTGACCAGCTTTAAGTTCCTCGGCGTTCACATCACTGAGGATCTCACATGGTCTGCTCACACAGATGCAGTGCTGAAGAAGGCACATCAGCGTCTCTTCTTCCTGAGACGGCTGAGGAAGTTTGGAACGAGCCCCAGAATCCTCAGGTCCTTCTACACCTGCACTGTGGAGAGCATCCTGACCGGCTGTATCACCGCCTGGTTTGGAAACAGCACCGCTGGCAACCGCAGGGCTCTGCAAAGGGTCGTGCGAACTGCCCGCCACATTGTTGGAGGTGAGCTTCCCTCCCTCCAGGATATCTACACCAGGCGGTGTACAAGGAAAGCCCGGAGGATTATCAAAGACTCCAGCCACCCGTCCCACAGACTGCTCTCTCTGTTGCCCTCAGGGCGACGTTTCCGCAGCATCCGATCCCGCACTAGCCGACTGAGGGACAGCTTTTTCCCTCAGGCTATCAGGCTAATGAACAGTCAGAAATGACCCACCCTACAACACACTCCCACTCACACAACATGCCATGCACTGCACTTTAACACAGTTCAACTGGACTACACGCACACACTGCACTAACACAACCTATCTGCTATCACTGGACACCATACAATGCACATCCACGACACTGCATATGAATAATCTGTTGCACCTTTGCACAACTATCTGCTGCTCAACAATCTGCTGTTAATTTATAATCTGTTGCACCTTCACATTATTACTATGTATAGACTACATTATGTATAGATAGTGTACATAATGTAGATGTGCCCATACGGTGTATAATGTGTCATTGATAATTGAGTGTGTCTTTATAGTACACTATGTGTACTGAGTATATGCATGTGTATTTTGCACATTGTCTTCTGTACAGTCTGTAAATATGTACTGTCCATATGTAAATTGTTTGTTGTTTTTTTCGCACTGTCTGTCCATATGTAAATTGTTAGTTGTTTTTTTGCACTGTCTGTCCATATGTAAATTGTTGTTGTTGTTTTTTTGCACTGTCTGTCCATATGTAAATTGTTGTTGTTGTTTTTGTTTTTTTTTGCACTGTCTGGAGCACGCTCATAAGAATTTCACTCACCAAGGCACTTGTGCTGTGGTGATGTGACAATAAAAGTGATTTGATTTGATTTGATTGCATCAATATACTCTTCTTTTACCCGACAACCTTCAATCCTTTTGGCATATATGATGCTGCTGACATTTACACGCATCTGCAGTGCGCCTCTGTGCGTTCGGTGAGTGTTTGAGCATGTCAGATGAAATAATAAACAAATAGCATTTTTTTTCTTTCAGTATTTATTGAACCTTATTTACATATAAAAATAGCTTACATATAGACAAATGTTATTAATGCATCGTTTTTAATGGAAACTTGTTTTTATAGTTAGTACACGCGAGGCAAAATAAGTTAAAATGAAGGATAATAGCATTTAAACAAGTTCTGCTCATGTATTTCTAGATTTCAAGATTTCTATTGGATGATTTTGGGTAAACGTCATATTATGCCACTACGCATTACTTTACGGAGAGCTCACGAACTACTAGCTACGTCTTGCCTTACGAACAACTGGTGCAACCAAATAATGTATAGATTTAGTTACAACCTAGTTAGTAGTTACTAAGCCCCTGATGTGGACTTAACGTTCTAATTTAAGTAAGAACTTACAAATGGCTGGTGCAACCCTACCCTGGAGAGTGCTCTTCTCTTGGCTGGTTCACGATTTCACACTTACATCTACTAGCACGATAAACGTAATGCGTATTTGGCATGTATGGTAATACGTTGTAGGCGTGCTGTCCTGGGGGAGGACTCCTAGCCGGGAATGGCCCGAACCCAGTGAACCCCCCCCCATGTGATTAAAATTCTAGTGATATTGGTGGAGAAGGGGTGGTGGAGGGATGCTGCTTAACCGTCAACTAGATGGAGGTAAGACAGCTGTATTTATGTCCAAGGGTTGATTACCTAGATTGTGTACCACCTGTGCTAATTAGCCTGAGTATCTGACGTGCTCCTCCCGAACCTAGTTTATAAACTTCGTTTCTAAACTTCATTTCACGATTTCACACTTACATCTACTAGCACGATAAACGTAATGCGTATTTGGCGTGTATGGTAATACGTTGTAGGCGTGCTGTCCTGGGGGAGGGCTCCTAGCCGGGAATGGCCCGAACCCAGTGAACCCCCAAAAAGCAATATAATGTAGGACAGCCGCCAGACTAAGATTCCCCCCAAATACGCGTTTGAGATCTGGCGGGAGCTAGTTCCGAGGAGTAACTTGTGTGGCAGGCCGGGGGGGTCTACGTGCTCTGAGGGAGCGGTTTGGCATGCATGAGTGGGCCCCACCGACCGCCGGAGTGAACTTCGTGGTTTTGGGGCGACCGGTCGGGGAGGGCTCAACCGAGGCCCAGCGATGGCTCACCGCATTGGGACGGGTGAGCCCTGCCCGCCGATGGAGGAGCAGTGTGGTTGGAGCCCTGGCCAGGAGGACCCGAGTTGCCTGCAGTGGGATAGTTCACGGAGTCTGCGGACCCATGAAGCCTCCGATAGGGCACAATACCCCTCCGACGGACGGATGGGTCCTATCGGCTAGGCAGATAAAAAGAGTTTGGGACGCCCGACAAGGAGGCTCTCACAACATCCGACGGGAGATCGAGACTCACGGCATCGAATGGATGAGCGTCGCATGCGGACGGCAAGCATAGGAGCCCACCGGGAGACCGCGTCAACGTCTTGACATGAGACCAAGGCTACGCTGCCAGACGGATAGTCTCGCCGACGAGTAGGGAGAAGAGAAACCCGGAACTGGGGAAGGCTCTCGCAGCATCCGATGGGAGATTGTAAGACTTAGGACATCGGACGGGTAAGCCTCGCCAGGCGGGGGGAAAAGGTTTGAGGATAGCAGAGACAGTTGAATGGTGTTCGGCGGGCGGACGAGGACCGCAGCGACGGCTAGGCCTCGTCGCCCGTCGGACGGAAAAAATAGGTGGGTGACTGAGACTGACGCCGACGCTCTACGGGAGGCCAATACTCACTGAGTCTAATGGGTTAGTCTCGTCTGCCAAGGGGGAAGCGGTAAGACGTCTCGCTGCGAGGCTCACGTCGACGCCCAACGGGGGCACAATACCCGCTGTGTTGGACGGGTAAGCGTCGCCAGCGTGGGACTAGAAAAGGTAAGGTTGTCTGGCCGGGAGCACCTCGCCGGCGTCCGATGGGAGATCAAGACTCACTGCGTCGGACAGGTGAAGACGGAAAGGTAAAGTTTGGTCGGGATGCTTAGCCGACATCCAACTGGTGAGCGTGCCCGCCTATTTGATGGGTTAGCTTCGCTGACGAAGGAGGAAAAGGTGAGGTTGTCCAGCCGGGAGGCTCTTGCGGCATCTGACGTGAGATTGATACTTGTGAGCCGGGTGGTCGAACCTCGCCGGTGGTGGACTGAAAGCTAAGATTGCCAAAACGGCCGGGTATGTCGCGTTCGACGGGGTTCGATATTTTTGGTGCGAGCAGACGGAAGAGCGTTTGTCTGGCCGGGAGCACCTCGCCGGCGTCCAACGGGAGATTAAGACTCGCTGTGTTGGACAGGTAAAGACAGAAAAATAAGATTGTCTGGCCGGGAGCACCTCGCCGGCGTCCAACGGGAGATCAAGACTCGCTGCGTTGGACAGGTAAAGACATAAAAAGTAAGATGTGTGGCCGGGAGGCTCTCGCCGACATCCGACGGGAGGAAAATACTTGCGGTCTGGATAGGTAAGTCTCGCCGGCCGTGGGGTGGAAAAGGTAAGGTTGTCTGGCCGGGAGGCTCTCGCCGGCGTCCAACGGGAGATCAAGACTCACTGTCGGACAGGTAAAGACGGAAAGGTAAAGTTGGGTGGCCGGGAGGCACTCGCCGTGACCTGACTGGAGATGGCAGCTCGCAGCCTGGATGGGTGAGACTCTCCGGCCGCAGGATGGAAAAGGCAAGTTTTTTGCTGGGAGGCTCTGGTCGTAAGTGATGGTCCGCGGTGTCAGCAGGGGGAGCCTCGCCAAGCGTGTGATTTGAAGGAAGTAAAAGCCAGGAAAGCTCGCACCGAGTTTTATGAAACAAGAGTTTGGTGGGCTGATTTAATGTGAGACTGGTCCGTTCTGATGTAGCTTTGGAAAGCTTCTGAAGACCATCTCCCTAGGGTTTGGATCTGGTGTTTAGTGAGGCCTTTTTGGGCCGCTGACGTTGCTGCCCCGATGCGAAAAGAGTGGCTGGAAAAATTTCTTGCTGAGATGCCTGCTGATAGCAGGACAGCTTTTAGATGTTTTTGGAACCAGGTGCGACTGGCTGGTTTCCCGGCATGGTCTAAAAATAAGGGTTCGAGGGGGGATTTAGCTTGGAAAATTCTGAGGCGAAGATACTCGCGAACGGCTTGGTAAGGTTGGATAGGCGAAGGGAGATTGAAAATGTAAACGAAGTGACCTTTCTTGACTTGGTCTGTCTTACTTTGTTTGATCAAAAAGGAGATAGTTTCGCTATCGAGGATGGTTAGGTCCGAGATGGTGGGGTTAGTGGCTGGGTCAAATTTGGAGGAGATGGCTAGCTCGGAGCATCTCAAAAACCCAAAAAAGGCTAAAATGAACATGGTGTCGAGTGTACGGGCTGTACTGGGGGTCTGGTAACCTGTGCGGAGGGTGTGGATGCACTTGGTGAGGATGTCTAAGGTAATGGGTAGCCTGGAGTCGGGACGAGTAGGTCGGGTTCGCTGAATTCCTCTTATCAACATGGCAGTTTGAGAATTGCTAATATCGGGTGACGGAGCGCCGTACAACAGCTTGTGGAAGAATTGGATACCGCTTATGTAACCTTTGATGGAGCTGACTTGGAGGCATTTAATGCTGTTGAGAAAAGAGATAAAAGAGGTTATTGAGAGTAGAGAAAATTCAGGGAACGGAATATTATGAGAGAGATGGAACGACTTGAAGCATTTCCATGCTGTCACGTATGTTTGGAGTGTTCTGGGGGAGACAGCCTGGAGGATGGTGTCGAGTGATTTGTCCAGGAGGGGTTTTAGCGGGTGGTTTATGGAAATATTAATTCTGAATATGGAGGTACTGGGGTTGGGAATTTGTCCGCCTCTGGAGCCAACTTCCTGAATTTCTGAAACAAAAAGCGAGACAGAGAGTCAGCGACTTGGTTTTTAGAACCTGCGATATGTTTGGCAACTATTATGAATTGGTCGCATGCCGAGATCCATTTTAATCGTCTTAGGAAAGGCGTGAGGGCGGGAGAATGGGAACGGCCCTTGTTGACACACTGGACGACTGCTTCGTTGTCGCAGTGTACCAAGATACATTTTGAGGACCATTCATTTCCCCATAAGAAGGCTGCTACCACGAGGGGGTAAAGCTCCGCGAGAGCTGAGGACTGTGGCAAATCCAGTTGCTGGGCGGGCCATGGAGATGCAAACCAGCGCCCTTGGTAAAAACCTCCGAAACCGATTGTAGGAGCCGCGTCTGTGGCTAGATTTATGTCGATGGGAGATGAAACTAGGTTATTATAGAAGAGGGAAAGGCCGTTCCATTGTTTAAGAAACATGGTCCATAACCTGAGCTCGTCGCGGCATCCTTGGGATAGAGAAATTAGGTCCTCGAGCACGCGGGCAGATGAAGCGAGTACGAGGAGATGCGAGATAAAAGGGCGACCTTGGGGGATGATGCGCATAGCGAAATTTAAATGCCCGAGCAGTGACAGGAGTTCGCGTTTGCGACAGCAACGGCTGTTGACGAGGGTAGCGGCGACGAGGATTATCCTATCAATTTTTTCCTTCGGTAGCGAAACCTGGGATTTAACTGAGTCTAGATTAATGCCGAGAAATTCGATGGATGTGGCCGGACCCAGGGTTTTTTCCTGTGCGATGGGGATTCCTAGCTCGGAAAAAACTTTTTGGACTGTGAGGATGTGGGCGGCTGGGATGGCCTCGGGGGGCGAAATGATTAGAAAATCATCTAAAAGGTGGATGAGATGGGGAATGGCGTAATTGTTAGATAGAATCCAGCAAATTGCTTCTGAAAGCATGTCGAAGATTTTTGGGCTACTTTTGCAACCGAAGGTTAGGCGGACGGCAAAGTAAAATTTTCCTGCCCATTGTACCCCGAATAAATGCCATGCATCTGGGTGGATAGGCATCACTTTGAACGCGGAAGTGATGTCTATTTTTGCAAGCCAGGCTCCTTGCCCCGCAATTTTAATTAATTCTACCGCCTGCTCTATGTCGTGGTATCTAAGAGAAAATTCGTCGAGGGGAATCAGGCTATTAATACTGGGGACTGTGGAATTGTGGGGAGAAGACAAGTCGACGATTAGCCGTTTTTTGCCTGAAAATTTTCCTGTGGCTATGCCAATGGGGCTGACGCGAAAGACTTCGAAAGGGGGTTCGTTGAAAGGTCCGATCATGAAGCCTGACTTGACTTCTTTCTCAATGAGTTCGTTTACGACGGCGGGCTCGGCGTGGGCGGATTGAAGATTGTTACAGATGTGACTTTGGGAAAGCGCGCATTCGACGCCGGGGTTAAAACCGTATCTAAGACCGGACAGGAGATATTCGCGGAAATCTTTATCTGGATGGTGGGTGAGCTCGGTGGCTAGTCGAGAAATATTCACGGGAGTCGATAAGTAATTTTTATATTTTTTATTCGCGGCCTTAGACACCGGGCATACACTGCGAGCATGGGCTCCGCCGCAGAAACTGCAGATATGGAGGTAGCGACATCGATGTCTAATGCACTTCCGGCTATTGAAAGCAAAGCATGTCTGCCTGTTGTCCGCCGCGTAAGAAGCTGGTTCGTAGTCTGTGTACGAAACGGTTGCTGATCTCGGGACATAGCTAGTGGATTTCGCGGAGGTGGGTTCTGGGTATGTGGCTGAGGGATTGATCCGTGGGCAAACCGCGGTGGTGTGGGCGACTGACCGGCACACGGCGCACGCGATGTTCCTACAACCTAGGAACACCCTGCTGTGGAGATCTAAATCGAGCGCGCCCCAGTAAGGGCATTGGTTCCACTGTGCAATTCGGACGGCACATTTTGCGGAGAACAGTTTGTGGTAAGTGTAGAAGTGCCCTCCTCCATAGGACAACGCAGAAAGGAGTGAGGAGAGATCGACGTCTGCACCTGCTAAAATCTGCGCTCGAACGTTGTGAGCCGCTTGCGGGGGCTCTGTGGCAATGGCATTCGCTGGGACGGTCATTGGTGTAGCGGTGAAGAGCGAGTATTGCGGTTTTGCTTGGAGGAGAGTGTTGTAAGCGGCCGGAGGCGCTGTATTTTGCGGCCCGTGCGGCCCGGTGTCTACCTGGGTTATTGGCCCTGAGCTGAGAGGGGTAGGCTGAGGGATTGGGTTGGGAGGCCACTGCGGCCATGTGCTAGCTTGGGCTACGGGCCCTGGGCCGGGTTGTGGGGCTACGTAAGCCGGCCACTGCGGCCAAGCGTTTACTTGGGCTGCGGGCTCTGGGCAGAAGGGGGTGGGCTGTTGAGCCAGAACTGGAGGTGGCCAGAAGCCCGTTTGAGCTATGGGCACCGGTATTGCTGACTGGAAAGCCGTGCCGTACGGCTGAGCTGCAGCCGGACCCTCTGCGGGCCTTGCATCTGCGAAATCGGGGGCGTGGCCTTGGCTTGCCGACGGCCTGGTGCCGCTATCCGGAGCCCTTCGGGAGCTGGTCTTCGAGCGAGAGGAAGAAGGAGGAGTCCAGCGGGGTGAGGCCGTATGTTTGCGCTTTCGTGTAGCCTTCGTGGTAGTTTTCGTAGAGAGGGTAGTTGGCTTGGGATTCTTATATAACTCATATAACTCCGCTTTAGTGGATTTACGAGGAGCCTGGATGTCGGAGTTGGCTAATGCCTGCCTCAGACTCGCCACGGTCCACTTCTCGATAGGCGGAAACGCGGGCCTGGTGGACCGGTATGAAGACGCCGGGGAATCAGCTTGTGTTCTCGCCGGAGAAGGCGAACAGATGCCTGGGCGTTTTGGAGGACGCGACGTAGCTCGGCGAGTCGCGGGCCGTCCGCGAGCAGGAGCCTGGGGCTCGATTGCGTGACTGCGCAAGGACTTGGAGCCGGTTGGCTGCGGGGATGCTACCGGAGAGATAGATTCGTCCCCTGACGAGGAAGTATCGACACGCGACATTGTGAAGACGAGCGGACCAGATGCTGCTTAACCGTCAACTAGATGGAGGTAAGACAGCTGTATTTATGTCCAAGGGTTGATTACCTAGATTGTGTACCACCTGTGCTAATTAGCCTGAGTATCTGACGTGCTCCTCCCGAACTTAGTTTATAAACTTCGTTTCTAAACTTCATATGTTGTGAAGGGGTTTTTCTTTACCATGGAGAGGATTCTCTGATCATCCACCACTGTTGTCCTCCGTGGACGTCAAGGCCTTTTTATGTTGCTGAGCTCACCAGTGCGTTCATTTTTTCCACTCTTAATGTTCCTGAAATCACTCTGATTAGTTTTTAAAATTCATTTTGAAGCTTAACAATTGTCTGTTTCACTTGTATGGAGAGATCATTTGACCGCATGATGTGGGTTCAGAGCAACAGCTTCCAAATCCAAATGGCACACTTAGAATCAACTCCAGTCTGTCACGGTGCACACACGGGGGAGGAACAGGAACACGCGGACGAGGATATAAACTCAAATGATAATATTTAATAAGGACATCAAGGCAGGACAAGGCAGGATACACCGGGAATAACAAATTGACCAGACAACATCAAACTGAACAGGCATGAACTAATATACACAGGTAAATCATAGATAATTAGACAAACACGGCTGGACATGAATTAACTAATAATGACATTAAACAAGGACAGGAAACAAACCAAATAAGGAAACATGAGGTGGGGACACATGACACACACGACAGAGGACTGACACAGTCCTTTTACCCGCTTAATTGATGAAGAAATAATGAAGGAATAGCCCACATCTGTTCATGGCTTTTGAGTGTCCAATTATTTATGCCCCCTTGAAAAAGGGGAGAGGTACATATAAAAGAGCTAAATTAAAGCTCACAGTAGCCCATATTCATTATATGACCGTAACTTGATTTTGGTCAGCAGCTAAAATAATACAAATTGTGTCTGTGTCCAAATATATGGACCTGACTGTGTTTAAAGTCTAACCGCACATGATATAAATTTTAAATCATTACTATCATGACTATAGAAATGATAAAAAAAACTATTAAAATAGCTACAGTGCTCTCCATAATAGAAATAGATGATTCACAGTAACAATTGCGACTTTTCTTGGGGGATCTGATGTCTGTTTTCTTTAAATGTCACACCAGTAAAGATTCAGTTGCGTTATTATGGCAGTACTTCAAAATGCATCATAGCTGATATTGGCCAGCTACAGCGTTTTAAACAGACAGCAGTTTCATCAAGACATATAAGCAACTTGTTTAAGTGACTTCCACATTCACAGTTGGTGGAGCTGAAACCACTAAATAAACAGTGCTGCCACAGGTTCATACAGACTCAGTGTAATGTACAAGCACACTCTGTAGGGACATTTCTCAGCGTAAGAGCAGGAGAGTTGTGGATCATTCCTGTGACTGGACGCTTCAGATGAAGGGCTTCAGTCACTGATTACAGGCTCCTGTAAAGGCATTTAAGTGCATTTCAATATCACAGTTTTTCACAACATGTACACGTTTGCTGAATCTTTGGCTCATTGTCCCAAAACTCTAAACACAGAACCACAAAAACACAAAATGCAAAACTGCAAATCTCTAGCAAATGCAAAAATCTTAATCCAAAATCTCTTTATCTCCATTTTTGTGACTTGAGTAAATTGTAACTTTATGCACACGAAAAGCACCTTTTGGGAGTCACAAGCAATATGAATGAAGCATGAAAAATGTATCCTTTCTGTTAGCAATTAAAGCAAACAAATCTGCTGTAAATTATTATTATTATTTACATTAATCAGATGTAGTAAATAAAAGTCAACAATAATATTGATTGTACAGAAAAATGCTGTTAGACGTCCCACACTAAATAAAAAAATAGCAGACGTTATGTTTCTGTTTACTTCCAACTATCCAATGACAAAATTCGGTACAATGCATGAAATGGAAAAATTTATGTTAAAATTGCACATGTCCCTTTTAAAATACAATTGTATAAAAAGATCAATAAAATGTATTTATCTATACCTCATTGCCAAATTGCATTGAATTTCTTATCACTTTTAGGTTTGGTATATGAACATATCATTATAATTCATAATCTTACCAATTGTGTACATCCTATTTCTAATAGGCTAAGATGCTTATTCCATTATTTTAAAAGAAATGAGACTGATTCATAAATTCAGGTATGATTGTGTAATATTTTGAATATTGTGAAGAGTGTGTGTACCACACTGTAGTTGGGTAATAGGTCAAATTGTATTATACACTATTCTTTCATATGTTTTTATTTTTTAATGGGTGGCATAGCATCATAAAATGATCTGAGAAATAACAGATCGAAGCATTGCTCTTTTAATTCAAATGTGGGTGGCTCTTTTAAAAAGACTGATTTGGAAAAAAATACCAAAAAAAACATGCTGATTTTCCTTCTTGTAGTACGATACAATTCATAGACACACTGGAGATATATATATATATATATATATATATATAAATGGTTGCCCAACAAATTATTAATTGTATCAGTCTGTATCATAAAAAAAGAGTACGTAAAAGTACTCTTTAGCAGAAACAAATATCGTTAGCCCCACAGTACACTGGAGTGTTTACCAGCTCGTGTGTTTCATTAATTAATCTTAAGGCGTGTACATGCATCACGAATCCAGACATTAACCTTTAGAGCAGGATGGCCACAACGATGCTTTACACCTGTCATGATGATAAGTGCTTTCACCCACTACTCTTAAATGAAGATTTTTCAAAGGTCAAGAGGCTCATTTCCCATCTCAAATCTTCCATTGATTACAAAAGCACTTGAGAAAATGGTTTATTCAGCTACAGTCTTTCCTTAGTGCAAATCATATTTTTGAAACCTTACAGTCTGGTTTTAAGCCTCTACACAGCACAGCGTCTGCTTTATTACAGGTCCTTAACGATAATTTGTTGGCGACTGACTCTGTTATCCTAATTCTGTTAGACTTAACCTCAGCTTTTGATAGTTAATCATAAAACTCTTACCTCGACTAGAATATTTTGTGGGCATCCAGGGAACTGTTCTTAGCTGGTTCAAATCATATTTAACAAATATAAGTGTATCTGTCAGATTGGGTAATTTCTCTTCATTGCCTGCTAAACCTTCCTGTGGAGTGCCACAGGGCTCTATTTTCGCATCCATTGTTTTTTCTTTGTATTTACTTCCTTTGGGCTCTATTTTCAGAAAGCATGGTGTATAATTTCACTGTTATGCAGATGATACCCAAATGTATCTAGCTCTGAAAGAAAATAAACATGCTGCTCTGGGATCTCTTTTTGCATGCCTGGATGAAGTGAAAACGTGGTTCTCTCAAATGTTTTATTTCTGAATAAATTAAAAAACGAGGTTATAGTCTTTGGCCCTAGTGAAAATTCAGGGAGCAGAAGGATCGATCTGGACAACCTTGCTCCTTTAACTTCTTCCTGTATAAAGAGCCTAGGTGTTTTCTGGGATTAGAGTCTTAAATTTGATAAACAAATAAATGCAGTTATTAGTTCCTGTTTTCTCTCCAAAAGTAAATACTTTCTCTCTGTGAAAATGTTAGAGATTGCTATCAATGCGCTCATTACAACTCACTTGGATTACTGCAACACTCTCTCTATCTCGGCATTTCTAAATCTTCCATTGCTCGTCTCTAATTAGTACAAAACGCCACTGCTAAATTCCTCAAAGGACAATGTAATGCAATGATCACGTCACTCCAATTCTGAAATCGTTACATTGGTTACCTGTGCATCTAAGAATTGAAGAGGCTTACAAATTAGTGTGATTATTGGCATCCATGTAGAATTGAGCAAATGTTCTCAATCTTTCTTCATAATGATGCAAATTTAAGGGGTACTGTAAAGAAGCAGATCTCCAGCAAAGCTCTTGTTCATTTTCTCTGTAGTCCCTCTTCTCCTTTTGCATAATGAGCCTTATAATGTGGACAAAGATATGGAGCTGCTTATCTCAGCAGAAGTGGCACAGAGGAACCATGGCAGATGAACTGGATGAGAAACATGAGCACAAAGCAAGCGGTTGTGCGGTATAATTTGGGTTTTAAATGATTTACCACCCAACAACAGAATTAGCTCAGTCTGACACATACAATATCTGTTTTAAGAACAGTTCATACATTTTTTATAGGCAGATAATTTGATACTATAATTATTTCTTGATAATATGCTGATATGTTACATGCATAACCTAATCTTAGCTCTTGGAAACAGACATTTATTTTAACATTTGGATCCATTTCACGATGAACATTTAATACGATGGATAATCGCATCTTTGCTTTTATCAGATGGATGTCTAAAATCTGCATGGTCTAGGATTTCTCACATAAAATCTGACATTAAAGTAAAGGTAATATTGTAATTAAAATAAAGGGAATAATGTAAAAACAACCAATTTAAACAGACAAATGCATATCAATGTTTTTATTATAAATATTTTTCACTGAATATATACACTATATACTTCACTGAAATTCTTCCACCAACAAATGAAGAAAAAAAACCCATAAAAGCCAAAAAGGTAAAACAATTGTAAGTTGTTCATTGGAGCACACAAGAAAAAAGAACACAGACATGGTAACCAGTACCGTTATATTATGGAACAAATTTAGGTAAAAAATAACATAATTGAACTGTTCATTAAAAAAATACTGCAATAACGCACAATATTTCTCTTTGTATAAATCAGATAACACGATTTGTCTTGTCACGTTCCTCAGCGAGGAAATTTAAAGCACTTTTGTGGCACTTTCTGTACATTATTATTGTCATCTTTATTATTTTTATTATAACCACTGCAGTGTGAACTAGCTTGTTTCTATTGAATGACATACAGCGAACACCAGTTTCATGTTGTGTTAATGCGACAGAACATGCTCCTGAGATTGCATGATGGAAAACAAATTAAGCTCATTACATACGTTTCAAAGTGACCTTCTCTCCAGACCTGTTCAATAAATATCCTTCTGAAGATGCTACAACATACTTAGATAGCAAGAACAACCTTTACATCGCACTAAAGAAGCTGGAGTGTACTTATTTGATAGGACGTGCATTTATCCAGAAAATACAAATAATCACACATACAGCGAACGAGTTGCTTTGCACTTTTGCAGATCTGAGGTAAACTCCAGGCATTGCTGGGGATTGTTTGCAACATCAGGAGGACGTCCCGTTATAACCGACGCCTAAATGTTTGGACAACCACAATTCTGCCAGCTGCATTGTGGACGCGTAAGTGCTCGCTTTAGACCCGACACACATTTTGTATTGCTTGGGGTCTAAATGTGTGTCACACAGGACAGGATGATAAACATGCACAATACCCGCTTCTTGAGAGCGAAACACTTTCAAGCTAGAATTAACGACTTTCATGAACAAATCAACATCCTCTAAACCCCAGCCTTGTATTGAGGTGTCAAAACCCCCAGTTTTGAGCAAGTCACTTTTGAATATGCAGGTGATACCAAATCCATAATCCCGCCAGAATCCACTCTTCTTGGTGAAAACAAAGGCGCTGTCTTCAGGAGGGCCCCCAGGATAGACAATTTTGGGATCATACTGACTGAAGACGATTGGGAAATATACCTGACTTCCTTCGACGGTGTTGTCTCGACACCTTTGGAGGGCGTCAGCATTGAAGACAAGGTCTACATCACAGAAAAACAGCAGCGAGTTGTTAGCCAGCTGAGAAGAGCCCATCTGAAGAGCCAGGCCTCGAGAAAAGCCTCCCGTCATGGGTATGATAGACAGGTCTGCTTTAGGATATCTGTGATGATATTCCTTTATCAGCTCCAGGTGTCTCTCCTTATCCTGGTTTGTATCACTGTCAACCAGGATTATGGTCAGTTTCACATTCTGCCTCGGGATTAGGCAGATCCTCTCAAAGTTTTCCATGTAACGCATAAAGACTTCATAGCGACCCGTTAGCGGTACAAGGAAGTGGATTTTTGTTTGACTTTGCTCTTGCACCTCTTTCGTGGATTGTGGGATCTGGAAGGAAGAGAAGATCTTGAGCGAGCTGGAGAGGAAAGAGAGCGAACGCGAGTCACTGTTGATGGCGTCTACTAGGTCTCCTACATGCAGTGCCTTTGCCTCGCTGAAGAACGGTTTACTGAAGGACTGCTGAAGGTAAGCGTGTCTCCGCACTGGCACTGTCACTTTCCTTCCCTTGTGCTTCTTGTAAAGCAGCAGAAGGTCCAATATGTATTCGGCACCATGAAGCGGATCCACTCTTTTATAGCCATACTGGATCTCTTTAAAGTCTATAATGCGGCCTCGAGTTTTGGAGCTCTCGTTGATCATCTCCATCACTTGAAGCACTGTATCTTCGAGCGCCGAGCGGACCAGGTTTCCAAGGCCTTGACGGGGCATCTGCCTCTCGCCGGTGGAGTACAGGTGCCTGCCGGTCAGATAATCCCACTCTATGACATCTCCTCGCTCTGTGGGGTGGTAGCGTGTGTAGGACGGTGGTGCCCCCAGGAGCTGGTCCTCCCACTGCACTGCAGCATTGCCCAGTCGGCTCATGGTGACGCCTTCACGGTGCAGCTGAATCGTGCGATACCGGAGCCGAGAGATCTCACGGCTCAGCAGGTAGCTGTGCAGTCTGTACTGATAAGCTGGGCGCTTGTTGGGGTGCAGCGTGATGGCATTGTGGATCTTGCTACTGTGAAGGTCCTGGATGAAACCTTTCTTGTTGTGCTCGTAGTTCTCATAGAACAACTGCTGCATCTGCAGAGAGAAAGAAGAAGAAGGCCATTTGAGTATTATAGTCATGTGTTTCAACTAGTGGTACACATATTCGTATCGAAAATTCGATCATCCCATCATCTTCTCTACTAGGATGATGTACTAATTCGGCTACTAGTTTTAATGTACTAATCAATAATAAAATGCCTTTAACTCAAACATTTTCCTGTTTTGATATTGTGCAATGCTTTGACACAATTTGTATTGTTAAAGCGCTATATAAATAAAGGTGACTTGATTTGACTTGACATTAATTAACATCTCATGCCTCATGTCTTGCTCAATCAGTGTTTAAATTGCAAAAAGACGTGTTTAAAATGTCACGTAGCATTTCATTTTTACCTCAGGCAATGTCTACA